>CAUYRT010024979.1:0-19932 GCA_963574885.1 Lepilemur ruficaudatus
TTCACCACAAAAAGTGATAAATACGCAAGGTAATGCCTTTGTTAGTTAGCTGAAATCAGCCATTTCATAACGTGTATATATTTCAAAGCATCATGTTGTACACAATATGTACAATTTTTATTTCTCAACATACACATACTAATCTGGTAGAATCTATAAAAAACCTAAAACTAATGCATGAATTAAATAAGCTTACAGGATACAAGATCAAATACAAAAACTAACTACAAATGAAAGAAAACTGTTTTTACAAACCAAATTATAGCAGTATCAAAAATATGAAATTACCTAGCACTGTAGGAGGCCAAGTTGGGAGGATCGTTGGAGCTCAGGAGTTCGAGACCATCCTGAGCAAGAGCGAGACCCCATCTCTACTAAAAAGATAGAAAGAAATTTGTGGGACAACTAAAAAAAAAAAAAAAAAAATATATATATATATATACACACACACACATAAAATTAGCTGGGCATGGTGGCGCATGCCTGTAGTCCCAGCTACCTGGGAGGCTCAGGCAGGAGGATCACTTGAGCCCAGGAGCTGGAGGTTGCTGTGAGCTAGGCTGACGCCACGGCACTCTATACTGGGAAACAAACCGTTGAGACTCTGTCTCAAAAAAAAAAAAAAAAAAAAAAGAAATGGGTAAAAGAATCTGGGATCTATCAGGTAGAAGATATCCACCACGATGTAGGGGGCACAGTGATACCCTTACCCTCAGCTCAGATTCTACCTAGTGTCCAGCCTGTGGGACAGACCCATGAGAAATGAGGCAGAATTCCCAGGCCCATGGTTGCCCTGCACAGCCAGATCACACCCCAGCCTCTCTTCCTTCCCAAGAAACAGACTTTCAATGCTCCCAGTGCTTCTGGTAAACACAATAGCCTCTCCCACATCTTCCAGTAAAGGAAGAACAGACACCACTTACAAGAACTCTGACCCAGGACTTCAGGCAGATGTTGTATCACGGATTCACACAACATCCTGATCTCAGGCCGTAAAGGGGTTCCTAGGCAGTCACTAATTCACCTCTCTCTCTTCCATGCACTCTCCCAGTTCTTGGACCAGGACATCCTCCTGCAGCAGCAGCCACAGTAGTTGAGTCACAGAACCTGAGGTGAACCCCAGCGTAGGGGTACCCGTGCCTCCATGCAGAGTTGGGCTGCAGACTACATGTCAAGAGCAGAGAGAGACTCAGGTAGCTTAGGGAGAACTTCTTGCAGCCCTCATCATGGAAGTTTCTCTATTCTGATCTGTGTGCTGCTGAGCGGCCATTTGAATGACTACTCATAGGGAGTGTCACATTCACAGTGAACACCATAAGATCATGTCCACAGCATGTGCGACGTAATGCCCTCCCAAAGCCTGTTTTTTCTCATCTCTACAAAGAGGATTTTTCTGAGGACTCAGTGGGGTAATGCTTTTCAAACAGGCTATTAATACAAGTGGGTGCTGTTGCTCCACAGCTTATGGAATACTGTGAAAGTGCCTTGAAGGTATTAAAAGCTTAATCATTTTGCGGGGGGCAGCAGGCCCACGAGGAGGTCAGCTACTCCTCCCTTCAGAGCCAAGTCCCTTAGATAGGGGTCACCACAGAGGATAAGAAAATTGATAGGAAATAGAGAGAATAAAAGAATACACAGAGACTAAGGAATAGTTTATGATTTTATATAAAAAGATCAGAATAATCACAGCAGGGTACTCAGGAGACTAGACATAACCCCATGAATGTCTAGCAATATAATTAGATTCACACAGGTTTTCATAATCACAGATATCAATTACCAGTTGTCATGGTAACATATTTGCGTATCAGGGAATGCAGTTGCTAGGGGAGACAGGTAGTGGGTTGGGGTCAAAAGTCCTCTCAAAGGGCTTCTAACAAGTTTTAATCTATCTAGGTGAAAAAACAGGTATAAAGTCTTTTAAGGGCTAACTTGTAAGTTCTAAGAGGTAGTCATCAATTAACAGAGGTACAGCAAAAGTAGAGTGACTCTATATTTCTTTGATTTAGTTATTGTGGACTTAAAGGTAAACAGACGAGAGAGAGCAGGAAACCCATCTCTATAAAACAGGTTGTTTATCACACAGGGGCATGTCTCTGGGCAAAGTCCACTCAGTGTCTCCGGCTCCTTTCCTGTGGGCCAGACATTCACCTTTGCCTTGTCTTTCAAGACACCGAAGTCCCCCAGAGAGATAACTGGTAAGCCTTCCTGGAAAATGTCCCTACCGGAGATTTGAGAGCTCTCTCAAGGCAGCCTCTGATAAGAGTTTACATATTTTTTCAGGGCAGAACCCTGCAAAGTCCTGTTTCTGTCTTTAATATAGCAATATTGGGTGATACAATAAAATAATGATCTTATGAATTACATCTTATTAATTCCTCAATCATATTTCTCAATAGTAAAGGAATTAATGAGTCAGCTAAATACAGATTACATTTATAAAGTTTTAATCATTTATACCAGATATAATAAATGTAAAGGAAAATATCCTATCTTTATGAAAGAGAATAGCTTGAACACTTAACAAAGATAAATGTCTTTGACATGTTTAAATAATTTTAATTAAGTAATGAGACACAAATTATTCCCCTAAAAAGAAAATGTGAAAAAATATTTGTGAACAGTCTTGAGAAAAAAGAAAGGTGTTTAATTAGCAGATTCATTCTCTTTCTAAATATTCAAGGTAGTGGGTACAAATGCTGACTTGTTTCCTGTTGCAGACAGAACCTGAATAAATATTCTCGTGAGGTACATATGCATTCAGATTGCACATCATTGCTCTGAGTGTAAGTACTGTTTATCAAGCGTTGAGATATGAAGGGAATTAAGAAAGGACATTTTTTTTCCTCAGAAAGATGTTAAAAACACTTGAACAAAAAAAACCAGATACTCCTCAATAAACAATATAAAGACAAGTAAGGTTGGTGAGACTTTGGATAAAGGCTAAGAGTAGAATATTATTTATCTGTGATGAATATGTAATATTTCATGGACTTTAATCTTCAAGGAAAAATTGGCATGGGAGGTTAAGTGCCTAACTGACAAAAATGTGTTGTCTTTTCATTTCATACATGGTTTGGCAAAACCTGCAAAATCACTAAGATTAGAAATGACATTGGAATTTCTCCAGCCATATCTCCTAAATGATAAGTGACTTTCCTTTCTTTTTTACTATGTACATATTTTTTAAACTAAAATTTGAGTATGTACATTAATACATTTGCCACAAAAGTTCAAAAGGTATAAAAGGGTATAGGGTAGACTAGAGTGATAAGTAAATATTCTTTCAATAACTAGCATCCAACTACTCAGTTTGCTTCCCTTGAAGCAACACTGTTATCAGTTTCTTGTGTATTTTTACAGGGAGGGATAACGTATACATGCACATACACAAGCATGCGTGTGCATCCTTTATTTAAGAAATGACCCACACAGTCATGGTAACATATATAATGTTCTACACCTTGCTTTCCAATATTTTTTAATTAATTAGTAAATATAAATATTTATAAAATTACCTGAGGTTTAAAAAGTCCATAATATAATCAATATCCATGTACCCACATACCAGTTTAAGAAACATATTACTTTTTGAATCCCCCATGTGTCCTCTCTAATCCCTTTCTTTCTCCCTTAAGGTGATCACTCTCCTGGATTTTGTGCTTATTAATTTCCTTGCTTGTAGTTTTACTATGTTTTTTCCGTAAACAACATGTTTCTGAACTTCATATAAATAGAATCTTATTATATATATTTTTCACAATTTGCTTTTCTTATTCAACACAACTGTTTAATGGCACTATGAACATTTCTGTCTCCTGGGAAAAATGAGCAAGAATTTCTTTAAAATTTATTGACAAGTAAACCTCCTAGGTCGCAAGGTACATATACATCTTTAAATTTACTAGATAATACCAAGTTGTTATCCAGAAGTATTGTACCAATTCACTTTTCTGCCAGCAATACGTAAACGTTCCAGTTGCTCTACATTCTTGCCAACACCTGCTACCACCTGCACCTTGCTGTTTTACTTAATAATATATTATAGAGAACCTTACAAATTAGTACACACAGGGCCACCTCACTCTTTTAAATGACTTCATTATAATTTTCCATTGAGGCAACAATCCAGTGTTTCCTGTTATTAGATTATTTCTAGTCTTGTTATTTCAAACAATACTGCAATGGACAGCCTTATAAATCTGCTACAAAATTCATTTCACATATAAAATTATATCTGTAGAATAAATTCCTAGAAACAAAAATTCTAGGTTAAAGAACATGTGCATTTAAAATTTTGATAGATACTACCAAATTATTCCCCACAGACATTATATCAATTTACCCTTGACCAGCAATTAATTCCTATTTCACCACACCCTCACCAATATAACATCTGTCAAAGTTTTTGAACTCTGCCAATATGATATATGAAAAACGGTATCTCATTTTAGTTTTAATTTGTACTTTTCTTACCAGAGTGGCTGAAACACTTTGAAGGTCATTTGTAGAAACTTTATTATACCATCTGTTCATATTCTTTGCTTTTTTTTCCCCTATGTCCCAAGTCACCAAGCAACCCTTACTTTTTTTATTGAGTTGTTGGTATTTCCCTTATTGAAGTACAAATGCTCTTTAAATACTAAAGAAATCTGCCATTTGTCTGGGATTTGAGCTATAGATATTTTATCCTAGCTTATCATTTTTCTTTGGTTTATAATAAATTTTTCCTGTGATATGTAGAAATTTTATTTTTATGTAGAATTAAATTTAACAATCATATCTTTATGGCTTCTAGATTTTGTATCATACTTTTGGAAAGGTCTCCTCCTACTCCAGTATTAAATTGCCTGTGTTTTTCTCTGTGCATTTATGAAACATAGCAATATCAAACTGGATTGCACTAACAAATGAGTTCTTGGTTTGAGTTTTCTCTACAGTAGGGTTTCTCAACCTCAGCACTACTAACATTTCGGATCAAATAATTTTTTGTTGTTGGGGTTGTCCTGGGTGTTGTAGGATGTTTAGCAGCATCCCTGTCCTCTACTCACTAGAAACAAGTAGCGCTCATTCTTTGCAACAGTTGTGATAATCAAAAATGTCTTGAGACACTGCCAAATGTCCCAGGGCGATGGGACAGCCAAAATCATGCCTGGTTGAAAATCTCTGTTCTAGAGATAGGTTTATGTTCAATATTTCCCTCTAATCATAGAAACAATTGGATCTTCAGAGTCACATCCAATTACATTTAACCAGAAAAGTGTTCCTTAAACATGGAAACTATTTTCTTTTGGAGTTTAATATTTTAAATTGCCAAGTAAAGTATACGGTGCTAATTGTTTTATACAGTTCTATCTCTAGCTTTATAATAGCTTAAGAGCAACCATTATCTATGTCCAATGGAACTAATAAAGTATGTTATTTAAAGACCACAAGGCAGAATGTTGACAGAGGGCATCCAAGCAGAATCCGATTCAATTCAACTTCACTTACTCTATCTTAAGAGGAGTTTTCCTGTTAACCTCCAAAATTAAAGTCAGTGTTTTGAAATGATTCTTCCACACAGCACTTACTTTCCAGTCACAAAATGAGCATAACCACTACAATAATGAAGAGTGTGTGGTAATGGTACAAGATAGATACATCAATCAATAGTACAGAATAAAATACCTCAACAAACCAAGCATATGTGAGATGGCATTACATATCAGTGAAAAGAATGAATTACTCAGTATACTGTTTGGATAATGGGCTTATTATTTAGAAAAGAATTAAGATAGATTCCTACTTAATACCACACACTAAAATAAGATGGCAGATGAATATAAAAATTAAAATCATAAAACAAAAAGAAAAGAAAATATTCTAGTTGACTGTGTGGTCTTAGGAACTGGGAAGACCTTTTAATGTATATATACAAAGTTAGACTCTATAAAGAAGAAAAACATAATTGTAATTTAAAGGTAAACAATAACCCCTATATAGTACCCATGAAGGGCTAATATTCTTTATATATAAGTCTTTTCAAATCAATGTGAAATCAAATACCAAAATTGAAAAATGGACAAAGAATATGAACAAGTGATTCATACAAAATGGTACATGGAACATCAAAAGTATATATTTTTTTAAAAGTTCAATCCTTTTAATAGTCAAAGAAATGTAGACCAAAACAACATTTCTATATTTTGACTATTAACTTAGCACAAACTGGAAAAAACAAACAAACAAACAAACAAAACAAAAAAACAGGTTTGGAAGTGCAGGAAAATACTCTTCAGCAGAAACATAAATTTCTATGTATATTTCTCAGAACAACTTGGTAACACATATTAAAACCTTTAAAAATGTTAATATTCTCTCACCCAACATATATAGGAATTTAGAATATGGTAGAGATGGCATTTCAAAATATGAGGGGAAAAAAGTAGCTAATGAAGAGAACCAGGGCAACTGACTATAGTTAGGAAAAAAATAAAGTTACTTATTTCAAATTATGGATAAAAATAAAGATGTAGAGCTAGATGTAAAGATAATAATAAACTTAGAGTAGAAAAGTCCTTTCAAGGTAAATGACAAAACCCTGAATCCATGAAGAAAAAAAATCAACCCACAAAATGATAAACATCTTTATGTCAAAAGAAACCATACACAATATTGAAAAATAAATTTGAAAAATGTAAGACTGGGAGAAAATATTTACAACTATATAATAATTTAATATCTGGAGTATATGAATAGGTATCAAATATCAATAAGAAAACAATTAAAAGCCTCAAGTATATAAAAGATGATGAAATATAAGTGGCCAATAATATTAAAGCATGTTCAACCTCATAATAAAGAAATGCAAATTGAGACGAAATACCATTTTTAGAGCTACTAAATTGGCAAAATCTAAAAAGATTTATACTCTCCAGTACTGGAAAAGGTGTGGAGAATTGATTATACTTTTACACACTGTTTGGAAGAGTGTGGGGAAAAAAAGCTGGTGCAGCTTTTTGGGAGAGCAATTTGTAATAATAACAGCAGCAACATCACTTAACTCCCATACAGTGTTAACATGTCCCAGGTACTATCCTAAGTCCTTTAGATATACCAGCTCATTTCTCCTCTGTATCTACCTACCTATGAAGTAGGTACTATTATTTCTATAGTTTATAGATGAAGAAACTGAGACACACAGATATTGAATAACATCTTACAGAAAGATGTTGGACCCAGGGAGTTTGGCTCTACAATCTGTGTTATTAATCACTATACTGCAGTGGCAACCACAGAGGTACACTGCTCAGATATCCCTTCAAGATACCATGCAGTTCAGCTCCAAAGGGTGCAAGTCAGCCTCCAGCTGTTGGGACTGTAGGATTTAAGATCTTCGTCTTTCAACATCAGGCCATTTTTTTCCCTTGCAGTCCCTGGTCAATAACTGAGCATGAGCAGGTACTAGGGGCTGGCCATTTCTACCCAACATGGTACTATTCCTCTAACAGGCAATCTTTACTCCAGAGTGCCCCACTGACGTGGCTGAGACTCTGTTAGATCTGAATCACATCTTTCCCTGCTTTTAGCTTCTGATTTCTTATCTTTCACAGTTCTCAATAGACTGCTTGCAGTCCTGACTCCATCTCAGTGTCAGGCCCAATACAACTGCCTTTCTAACAAAATTTAAAGTTCATATACCCTTCTACTTAGCAATTTCATTTTTACATATGCAATCCAGAGAAAAACCTGTACATGTGGAAAAATAAACAGGTACAAAGATGTTCACTGTATTGTTATTTATAATAGTGAAAAACCTAAATACCTATCAATAGAGGATGATTGAATAAATTATGGTACATAAACAGCATAGAATACTAAAATGAATAATTCTGTACATGTTAATGTGGAAAGATCTCTAAGACATCATGAGAAAAAAGCAAACCACAGAACAGTATATATGATGAACAGTACATGCTATTTATTAAAATATATATACTTATTTCTATAAGTCCACATATTTGCAAATACATAGGAAACTGAGAGTGGTTATTTCTGGAAAGGAAAGATGGCAAGGGGTGAGAAAGGTAGGGATGAGTAAGTCCTATGTTTTTACCTTTCATTTTAAAAGTTAGAATGCATTCACATATAGTCAATCCTCATCATTCAAGGATTCCACACTTGTAAATATGCCTACTCACTAAAATGTATTTGTAACCCCCAAATCAATAGTTGTGGCAGTTTTGTGGTCATTTGAGGGTATAACGTGTGCAGAGTAGCAAAAAAATTTGAGTTACCCGACACACATGTTCCCAGCTGAAGTTGAATAAGGTGATGCTCTGCCTTCTTGTTTTAGCTCTCATGTAGCAAGCAAGCGTCCTTACTGTGGTCTCTTTAGTGCCATGATTTTTGCATTTTGTGTTATTGATGAATTTCACTGTTTAAAATGGCCTCAACCGCAGTGCTGAAGTGCTGTATAGTGTTCCTAAGTCCAAGAATGCCGTGATGTCCCTTTCAGAGGAAATATGTGTTAGATAATACATTTGTTCAGGCATAAGTTATAGTATTTCTGGCACTATACTGTTGATCTATATTATTGTATGATATTATTAACATATAACATTAATTAGTGTTAATAAATCAATGATACATATTAAATAAGGTGTCCTAAAACACAAACATAAAACAAGATTATGTATTGATCAGCTGATGAAATGTAACCAGAGACTCATAGGAATATAACCCTGTTTATTTTCCCTAAGGGAAATGATCTGGTATTCACTAATTCAGTTTTCGTGATGACTTTATAAAACATAACTACCACATGAGAATCAACCGTATTACTGAAGTTTAAAAAAAAAAAAAAGGAGAGCAAGAATTATGTTGGCCAGAGTCCTTTAAAACAGAAAAATAAAATCATTGACGGGCATCAAAGTGTCCTTTTAGTTCTCCTGTGTCCTCGAATCCCATAGCTGCCTGTTTTTCATGGTAATGAAATCGCTGTTTAAACTTCTCTTAACTCAAAATTTTCTTCACAAGGCCTCCAAAAAGAATTAAAGAAATTAAATTACAACTGACACCTGGGTTCATTCAAAAATACAAAATATTTTATTCCATAAATGATCCCTTGGACAGCCTGGACCTGCATGAATAGGGTAGCCACTAGCCACATGTGGTTATTGAGTAAATGAAATACATAACAAAAAAAATTTTTTTAAATACTAAAGTCCTTTTAAATCGACCATCATCCTTTCAGCACTGGAAATCTTTTTAAGAAATGTAATGAGCAAATTTTTATTTTCAGGACCCAATACCTAATCATTTTATCAGTTCTCAAATATTTTACTACTCACCAAGGCCTATAGCAAACATCAGAGAACTCAATACATTTTATTTATAAGGACTAAGGAGATCTAGCCCCAATACTACCTTTCTATGCCTTTCCCACTCTTGCAAAGTCACATCAGAATCATGTCACAGATTTCTAAAATACTCAAACTTCACACTATGAATTAACCATGAATACGTCAGAATCTTGACTGTGTATAAGAGACTACAGAGAAAAACTGATTCCTTCTTTTCACTTAATTATATTACCACTATTATACATAAACTCATCAAATAATGCACAATAACTTGCCAGGCTGAAAAGTTATCCTTAACACAAGGGCCAGTGAAAGGCAGCAAAGAGTCATGGTTAGGGGAACAGTAAGTTACAGAGCAAGTCTGCCTGGGGCTCTGCCACTTACTACTTCTATAACCTTGTGCAAGTTACTTATCCTTTCTCTGCCTTAGTTTCTTTAGCTGTAAAATGGGGATAATAAATAGTACAGGTTGAGTATCCCTTACCCAAAATGATCAGGAGAAGTGTTTCAGATTTTGAAATATTTGCATTACACTGAAGTCCAAAATGTTCCAGTGATCTTTCCTTTGAGTCTCATCAGCACTCACAAAGTTTCTTTTTCTTTTCTTTTTTTTTTTTTTTTTTTGAGACAGAGTCTCACTCTGTTGCCTGGGCTAGAGTGCTGTGGCTCACAGCAACCTCAAACTCCTGGGCTCAAGCGATCCTTCTGCCTCAGCCTCCCGAGTAGCTGGAACTACAGGCATGCGCCACCATGCCAGGCTAACTTTTTCTCTATATATTTTTAGTTGTCCAGCTAATTTCTTTCTATTTTTAGTAAAGACGGGGTCTCGCTCTTGCTCAGGCTGGTCTTGAACTCCTGAGCTCAAACAATCCACCCACCTAGGCCTCCCAGAGTGCTAGGATTACAGGCCTGAGCCACCTAGCCTGTCCATATCTTATGTATAAAAAGTATCAAGTGGCTGAACTGTATCCTACCCAATGGAGCATGGAATAAAAAGGAGCATAAGATATGGAATAAGACAAATGTGGTTTGACTTCTAGCTTCTTTGCTCTCCAGGCATCTGAGCCTCAGTTTCTCCATTATAAATAGAAAGATTCTACTATCTCACAGATAGGGTACAGTAAATATAGGAAGTTCATTATTCTATTAAGTGGCATAGGCTGAAAACATCAAAAAAGATTTAAGTGAACTACAGATGATGGAGCCAAGATGAATTATCAAGAGAAGATACATGTTTTCAGGACTATTTCTAACTTAAAAAAAGTGTCAAATACTGCTGACTGGGTCCATTATAAACTCATGCCACCTGCTTAACAGAACCCTAACACTGCTCAGTGATGCTTATGTTCTTCCTCTGCTGACTCTGATGCATCCCCCATAGCGGCTGTTCCAAACCTTTTCACACTCTCCAAGTTGTCTCATGTCTGCCCGGAGTAGATAACCTTTCTTCCCACTTAAAGGAAAAAATCAAGGTCATGCAAATGAGGTAACCTCCTTTGCCTGGCTCTCCACCTGAAAACTGAAAACCTCTCTAAAACCCAGTTCATCATCTCAAAACTTCTCTTATACCATCTCTTCCTGTTTGTTTTAAAGAAGATGAACTCCTTCTCCCTCCCAAAGCTTAACCCTTACAGTTTGTTTTTTTCTTAAATCTAATTCCCTTCCCACCCATTTCTATTAACTTCAATTACTCCCTGAAGCAGCATTAGTTTTAGTATGGTCTTAGTGTTTAACCATGTCAGAATCTCCTGGGTGTGGGCTGGGGGCTAGGCGGTGGTGGTGGCATGTTATTTGTTTTAAAAATGTCTTGGTCTCCAGACCTACTGAAGAAAATTTTCTGTAAGTGGTGCTAGCAAAATGCATTTTAAACAAAATCTCCAAATGTTGTTCCTGTGCATACTAAAATTTGACAGTTGTCTTTGATTATGGATCTTTCTCTACAAAATATGCTTCTGTGTTTATAAAAACAAAACAAGGCAAAATATACATTCCTTAAATGACTCTACATCAGATTACCATAGTATCTTGCTTCTCTTGAGCTTTGTGGGTGAAATTTATCCTCATTGTCCCCCCATTCCTCACAACCTTTGTATTGTGACTTTTACTTCATTGCTCTATTTAAATTGTTCTTTCCCAGATCATTCATGTCCTCTCAATCTCTAAATCCAAAGTTGTTTTCTAGTCCTCACTTTCTTTCCGAAGCATGTAACATTGATAGCCATCTCCTCATTCCTGGAATTAGCTCTGTCTTTGCTTTCTTGAAACCAAATTCCTGTTGGAATTCCTCCTATCCCTAGGGTTGTCTCTTCTGTTTAGTTGGTTCTTTCCTCACTAAATGTTATAAATTCCAAGGCCCTTTATTCTTTCCAGAATTTTAGCTTTACCCTCCACCTGCTATTGTTAGTTTAAACAAATAATGCATTTAAGATGTAACCTTCTGATTTCCCCTATTTTCATTCATTCAGATATTTACTGTCAATCAATCAGTATATGGCAGGTGCTGTTTAAGTACTGTTTTAAGTCTCGGACATGTTATAAAAAGAGATGAAGGGAGGTACTTTCAATAATGATACTGTCACTGTTTCAGCCATCCAGTTTAGAAACCTTGGAATCATTCTTTTTGCTTGCCTCATATCATCTCCTCTAACATGTCAAAAATCATCTTTCTTTGTAATTTTTATTTGTTCCTTCTTTCCATTTCCACTACCATCATTCCTGTCCAGATCTTTATAACATAATGTTAACATTTTCCTAATAATTTTTTAACTAGTCTCTCTCCTTCTAGTCCCTCTTTATTATATTTCATTCATTCAACATATATATAGAATGTCTTCTATGTGTCAGGCACTGTTTTAGGTGTGGGGATTTAGCAGTAAGATGGACAACATGCTTTTTCTCATGAAGCTTATGTTCTAGTGGAGGGAGCCAGAAAAAGAAGTAAAAATATTAATAAACTAGGTAATTGCAGAGTCATAAAAGCCATGAGAAAAAGGATATAGGGTAAGGCATAGGTAAGGAGGAGGGATTAGATTCTGAGGGTGGTTATGAAAACCTCTCTGAAGAGGTGATACCCAACTGAGTCACAAATCTTATCACACTACTGATAATATTACCAAAACACCACTTTAATGTTATCTCACTGCTCATGAACTTTTAAAGACACCCTACTAATTATAAGACAAAGGCCAAAATCCCATACCCAATTTTCCAACCTAATTTTTTTTTTTGAGACAGAGTCTTGCTCTGTTGCCCGGTAGAGTGCTGTGGCATCAGCTTAGCTCATAGCAACCTCAAGTGATCCTCCTGCCTCAGCCTCCCAAGTAGCTGGGACTACAGGCATGTGCCACTATGTCCGGCTAATTTTTTTTTTTATATTTTGAGTTGCCCAGCCAAATTTCTATTTTTTAGTAGAGACAGGGTCTCACTCTTGCTCAGGCTAGTTTAAAATTCCTGAGCTCAAGCAATCCTCCTGCTTTGGCCTCCCAGAGTAATAGGATTCCATGTGTGAGCCACCACACCCAGCCACCAACCTAATTTTCTAAATATTAGCTATGGATTCTGCTTCAACTAACATTTACTGAGTGATTAAAAGGATGTATCAGGCATGGTGCTTGGCATTTTTTTCCCCCAAAAGATACCTGACTGAACATCCCTAACAAGTATTATATCCTTTTTATAGATAAAAAGGAAATAAACTTAAGGCCACCCAGCTATTGTGACAGAACTGGGTCACAAATAATAAAAAAGCTACTATTAACATTATGTACCAAACTATGTATTAGGGCTTTACTTGTTTGTCTCGTTTAATCTCCATTGCTGAAAGAGACAAATATTATAATGATTAGGAAACTGAAGCTTAGAGAAGGTTAAGTAATCTGCTTAAGTTACTGAGTAGTCAAGATAAGATTAAAACTGAGAACTGTCTGACTTCAATGTCTATTACAGATCATTAAGCTTAGTTCATTCACTGCTCTTTCTCCTATGTGGGACAAACCCCACCCTTGGATCAACACAATGGTCTTCTTTTCCCACATCTCCACCCAGATTGCTGAACTCTGCTGGGAAAAAAAACACATAACGCTAAGATTGGCATCATTAAAAAATGTATGCCTTACAGGCCCAACTAGGCCCTCATCACAACCTAGAAATCTTTGTTTTTCTAGCCAGCTCTTATTTGCTCTCTCTCTCTCTCTCTCTATAGCAGCTATCTCAACCTCTTTTACTCTCTTCAAATTTCCTACCTCATCACCCCCTTTTCACTCCTAGCAATTGCTCCCTCCTGTTACCTCACAGAGAAAATATAAGCCATCAGAAGTAGACTCCCTCAACTTTCCTCCAAGCTTTCTATAAACTAACTTAATGTATAGTCATCCTTACTTCCTTTCCTCTTGTCACAAAGGAAAATGTTTCTTGCTTCCTAAAGTCTATTCCTCTGCTACGCTCTATCTCTCTGGTATCATCAGAGTCCTTGACTGATCAATAATTCCCTCCTTGGTACATAATTAATCCCTCCCTCTCCACTGGCTTCTTCTCATTATCATGGAGACAAGCCCAATTCTTATCCATCTTAAAATGACCCACAATGGACCCCACATTATTTTCTAATTAACTAACCTCCCTCTCCCTTGCACAGGTAAAATTCCATTTTCATTGTTGTCTTACTTTACCTACTAGTTATTTCTCATCCCACTGTTAAGGCTCCTACCCTACTACTTCACTGAAACTTCTCACCAGTTATTAAAAATCTCCTTAAAATCAATATACTTTTTGATTTCACCTTGTTACACTGGGAAATATATATTTGGTTTTCATCTTGTTTCCTGACATAGCTCCTAAAATCCCTGGGACTTCCAAAGTGATAAGAGTGTCTCTTGTATGCTAATGAGATGTATGCCAGCTGATAGCTGGCAGCTCCTAAGTAGCTTCAGGATGGGGGCTAGTCACAGGAAAGACCAAGGCATGATTAGAAGGTTGGGGCTGGCCAGGGCCTATAATCCCAGCACTGTGGGAAGCTGAGATGGAAGGATCACTTGAGGCCAGGAGTTAGAGACCAGCCGGGCAACATATTGAGAATCTGTCTCTACAAAAAGTTTTTTTCTAAAAATTAGCTGGGTGTGGTGGTATGGTTCTATAGCTACTTGGGGGACAGCTAGGTAACAGAGCCAGACCCTGTCTCAAAAAGAAGAAGAGAGGGAGGGCAAGGGGGAGGAGGAGGAGGAAGGGGAGGAGGAGGAGGATGGAACTTTCAGTCCCACCCCCAACAGGAGAAGCTAAAGGTTGAGCTGATCACCAATGGCCAATGATTTAATCAAAAATGTCTATGTGATGGTGCTTCCATAAAAACCCCAAAATGACTGGGTTCACAGAGTTTCCAGATAGCTGAACACATTGGGAGGTTCCTAGAGGACAGAGTGTACAGAGACACAGCATGGAAGCTCCATATCCCTTCCCACATCCCTTGCCCTATGCATATCCCTTCATCTTTCTTACACCCTTTGTAATAAACCAGTAAACACAAGTGTTTCCCTGAGTTCTGTGAGCAGCCCTAGCAAATCAGGTAAACTGTGGGGGTGGTTCTGGGAATGTTGATTTATAGCCAGTTGGGTCAGAAGCACAGGTAAAAACCACCCAGGGCTTGTGACTGGCATCGGAGTTGGGAGCAGTGGGATCCGACAATATCTCTAGGTAGACGGTGTCAGAACTCAGCTGAATTATAGGACACCCAGCCAGTGTCCACTGGAGAACAGGTTGGCATGTGTGTGGGAAACCCCACACATCTGGTCACAGAAGTATTCTGTATTGTCAGAGCATAGTAGGAGAAATTGAGTTTGTTTTTTCTACTCACATCTTAATTTCTTTTCAGTATCACTGCTGATCATTTCTTTCTTCTTGAAAACACTTCCCCATGGCTTCTATAAGATCAGATTTTCTTTTGGTTTTCCATTTTTGTCTTTTTGAAATGGGGGTCTATGTTGCCCAGGTTGGTCTCAAACTCCTGGCCTCAAGCAATCCTCCTGCCTCAGCTTCCCGAATACTGGGAGTATAGGCACGACACACCATGGACTGGCTTGAATTTTCAAATTTATGATAGTGTGAAATACATATTCAGTAGAAACTGTACTTTCAGCACCCATACAACCATTCTGGTTTCCACTTTCAGTACAGGAGTCAATAAATTACAAGAGATATTCAACACTTTATTATAACACAGTCTTTGTGTCAGACAATTTTTGCCCAACTATAGGCTAACATGTTGTAAGCATGTTTAAGGTAGGCTAGGCTAAGCCGTGATGTTCAGTAGGTTAGGCGTATTACATGAATTTTTGACTTAACAATATTTTCAACTTATGATTTTATCAGGATGCAACCCCATAACAAACCGAGAAGCATCTGTACTACAAGCTCAAGGTCAACCACTAAAAATGTTTAAAAATAAACAAGACTATGTGTACATTGAACACTACAAAATGTTGCTGAAATTAAAGAAGATTTAAATAAATGGAAAGACATTCCATACTCATGGATTAGAAGACTTACTTTAGACAATACTTCCAAATTGACCTACCGATTCAATGCAATCCTTATCAAAAGCCCAGCTAGCTTTTTTGTTGTTGTTGCAGAAATTGACAAGCTGATCCTAAAATTCAAATGGAAATACAAGGGACTCAAGAACAGCCACAAGAATCCTAAAAAAGAAGTTGGAGGATTAATACTTTTCGATTTTAAAACCTACTACAAAGCTATAGTAATCAAGATAACATAGCACTGGCATAAGGATACATCAATGGAAAAAAATTGAGAGTCCAGAAATAAACCCTCACATTTATGGTCAACTGATTTTCAACAAGGGTGCCATGACTATCCAATGGGGAAAAATAGTATTTTCAACAAGTCGTGATGGGACAATGGAATATTCACATGCAAAAGAATCAATCTGGACCCTTACCGCATACCATATACAAAAGTAAGTCATCGAGCAGATATAAGAGCTCTAAATGTAAAAGCTAAAACTTCTAGAAGAAAACTTGGGAGAAAATTTTTGTGACCCTGGATTGGGCAATAGTTTCTTAGATATAACACCACAAGTACAAGCAATACAAGAAACTGGACTTTATCAAAATGAAAACCTTTGTGCATCAAAAGATACCATTAAGAAAGTGAAAAGACAACTCACAGAATGGGAGAAAATATTTGCTAATCATACATCTGACAATGATTTGTGTCCACAACATATAAAGAACTCTTACAATTTGATAATAAAGACAAATAATCCAATTAAAAATGGGCAGAGGATCTGAATAGACATTTCTCCAAAGAAGATATAGAAATGGCTAATAAGCATATGAAAAGATGCTCTACATCATTAGTAATCAGGGAAATGCAAATCAAAACCACAAAAAGAAACTACTTCATACCCAATAGGATGGCCATAATAAAAACCACAGATAGTAAGTGTTAGTGAGGATGTAGAGAAACTGGAACCCTCATACTCTTTTAATGGGGATGTAAAATGGTATGCCCACTTTGGAAAACGGTCTGGCAGTTTCTCAAAAAGTTAAAGATAGAATTACCATATGACTCAGCAATTTCACTGATGGGTATATATATGCAAGAGAGATGAAAACATATGTCGACATAAAAATGTGTACATGAATGTTCATAGCATTATTCATAATAGCCATAAAAGGTGGAAACAACCCAAATGTTCATTTACTGATGAATGGATAAATAAAATATGGTATATCCACACAACAAAATATCATTTGGCGATAAAAATGGAGTACTGATACATGCTACAATATGTATGAATCTTGAAATTATTATGGTAAGTAAAAGCCAGTCACAAAAGATGACATATTATACGATTCCATGTATATAAAATATCCAGAATAGGTAAATTACATAGAGACAGAAAGTAGATTAGGTCATTAAATATGAAATGTCTCATTTCAAATCAAAAGTTTAGTTTATTATATTTCAAATAAGCAGCAGTACAATGAATCAAAGTAAGAGCCTAAACTATTAACACAGTTTTGCCAACTTAACAGTAGCTTGTTTATGTCAGCAGTGAAGAAGCCTGGAGAGCAAGTGGTGATGAAATTGTGAAAGGCGTCTTCCACAGCCTGTTGAGAATTGAATATTCTTCCTTGCAAGTGGTCCAAAGCCTGTAAGAGTCAGTTGGTGCAGGGTCGGGTGAATACAGTGGATGACAGAGCGTTTACAAGGCCAGCCTCTGTAGTTTGAACAGAGTTGTTTTGTGCAACATGTGGTCTTGCAAGAGGATTGGCCTGTCTCTATTGACCAATCTCGGCTTCTTAATTGCAAGCATCCTCATTATTTTGTCCAGTTGGTTGCAGTAGACATCTGCTGTAACTGATTGACCAGGTTTCATGAAGCTGTAGTGGATAATGCCAATGCTGGACCACCAAACAGACACCATTAGTTTTTCTGATGAATATTTGGTTTTAGACTGTGTTTTGGCACTTCGTCTTTATCTAACCAAGTGCTAAACACTTGCAATTATCAAAAAGAATCCATTTCTCATCACATGTAACACTATAGTGTAGAAATGGTATGCCTTTATGTCATGACAGCAAAGAAAGGCAAGCTTCGAGACAATTTCTCTTCTGTCATTTAAATCATGTGGTACCCATCTATCTAGCTTTTTTATCTTGCTGATTTATTTCAAATGGTCTAATACTGTTGGAATAGTAACATCAAACCTTGCTGCTAATGCATGCGTAGGTTGAGATGGATTCACTTCCTCTACAGCTTTCAGCTCATCATTATCCACCTTGGTCTCAGGTCACCCACATGACTCATTTTTAAGATTAAAACCACCAGAATGGAACTTCTGGAACCAGAAGAACGATGTACTATGCATTCATTAGCCACATCCTTCCCAAATACTTCACTGATATTTTGAGCTGTCTGCGCAGCATTGATTCCATGATGGAATTCATATTCAAAAATAACACAAATTTTTTACTTATCCATGGTTTCAGAGAAGTTGCTCAAGTTGCTCTAAAAAAAAAATCGTAGGATAATCACAAGCCAAAAACCATGTGTTTGAAATACTGAGAATGTACCTTCATAATAAAAAGAAAACAAGAAGTGTCAAAGTGAAAATGTCAGAGATAGCAACTGTCAATCTTAGTACTTAAGGAAACTGGACATTTCATACTTAACGACCTAATAGTTGCTTAGGGCTGGGGTAGTTGGGGAGGTGATAGCTAAAGACACAGGGTTTGTTTTTGAAGTCATGAAAATGTTCTAAAATTGACTGTGACTGACGGTGGCACAACTCTGAATATACTAAAAAACAGTGAATTATACATTTTAAAAGAGGGAACTATATGACACGTGAATTATATCTCAATACATTGGTGTTTTTTAAAAAAGGGAAATTGAAAAAATAAACTCTTCGTGATCTAGTCCCTGTTTCCCATTCAGTGTCATCTGATGCCAGTCCTTCCTTCAAACTATTACTGCTTACAGGCACACTGAGCTTCCAGGTCCCTTAGGTATAATTTTTTTTCTTTAAACCTCTGCAGATTTAAACTTGCTTTTCCTTCTACCTGGAACAATCTTCTATCCCTTCCTTCTTCAGCCAATTCTTATTTGTTCTTCATATCTATGCTTAGATGTCATTCTTCCATGTAGCCATTTCTAACCTTTCAGCCTGAGTTAAAGGCACATCTAATATGCTTTGACACCAATAAGCACCTACTACTATTTTAGCATTCTTCTCCCTGAATTCTGATTAACTGTTTAATTGTACCTCTCATTAAAACTGGATAATATTTATTGCATTTTGGCCTAGAGAAGGTAAAAAAATAAATACTTTTACAATGTGATAAACTAACCATAAATCAGAATCACTTTTGTGATCATTTGTCAGCTCAAAAGAATACTTAAAAAAAAAAAGAGTTCCAAACTACTGGAAATATTTAATTGTAAAGAGAAAAGCACTGATGTATAATTTGCCTAGAAATAGCATGAAGCACTTAATGTTCAGACACTCTTGAGTTCTCAAGTGGAAAAATAATGACACTGTCTTATCTGGTTAAGCTTTGCGAAGACATACACATGTTTAATTTGACTGTTTGGAAAATACAGTTTTGATTTTCAAATACTTTGTATTTTAATCACTTTCCGCAGTGATGCATGATAGGCTCTGGATCCCAGTGAGTATCTATTTACAGGAAAGCTGCAAAATCAGACCCAAAAGAGCACTATGGCTCAATGCATTTGTGTCAATTCGAAACCAGAATGAAGGTAGAAGAGATGGTACAGATTCCATCTAAAGTCTAAAATAACATGGTGACACCCTTTCTAGAGTTCTTCTCAAGAATGGGCTTCATGGCCGGGCACGGTGGCTCACGCCTGTAATCCTAGCACTCTGGGAGGCTGAGGCGGGTGGACCGCTCAAGGTCAGGAGTTTGAAACCAGCCTGAGCAAGAGCGAGACCCCGTCTCTACTATAAATAGAAAGAAATTAATTGGCCAACTAAAAATATATGTAAAAAATTAGCTGGGCATGGTGGCGCATGCCTGTAGTCCCAGCTACTCGGGAGGCTGAGGCA
>CAUYRT010024980.1:0-11542 GCA_963574885.1 Lepilemur ruficaudatus
TGGATGTCGTCTGAGGCAGAACGAGGAGCCCTGTGTCACCTCAGATGACACCACAGGGTTCTGGCCTGAGGCAGGTGCTCCTCTTTCTGGGCTGCTGGGCCAGCTGGATTCTGCCCACAGGTGGCTGTTAGTGGCCAACCCTGGCAGCACGGCATGGTCCTCCTCAAGAGGCAGCCACCCTCGTCCTCCTCTCCACTGGTCTTGGCAGGGGATGAAAGGGTCAGACCTGCACCTCTGGGGCCCCTGAAGACATGCTGGACTGTGCTAGAAATATACAGAATTCTATACCAAGGCCCGGGGGAATTTTAGGAGGGTGTTATAGCATAGGGTGGGGGTCGGCACACCCTTTCTGCAAAAGGAAATGTGTTAGTCTGCTAGGGCTGCCGTAACGAAATACCACAGTCTAGGTGGCTTCAACAACAGAAATTTATTGTCTCACAGTTCTGGAGACGGGAAGTCCAAGATCAAGGTGGCAGCTGGCTTGGGTTCTCCCGGAGCCTCCCTCCTTGGCTCGCAGACAGCCGCCTTCCTGCTGTGTCCTCATGTCTCGGTGCTAATCTCCTCTTCCTGTAAAGACAACGGTCATATTGCTTAAGGGCTCACTCATGCGACCTCATTTAACCCAATTACATCTTTAAAGACCTATCTCCAAATGCAGTCACAGTCTGAGGTACTCAGGTTTGGAGAGGCACAGTCCAGCCTGTAACAGGATAGATGCTAAATATTTTAAGCTTTTGCAGCTACTCATCTGTGTGTGAAAGCTGCCCAGGCAGCACGTAAATGAATGAGTGTGGCTGTGTTCCAATAAAACTTTATTTATGGACACTGAGATTTGAATTTCATACCCTTTTCACACATCATGAAATCTTCTTTTCCTTTTTACTTTTTTCCAACCATTGAAAATGTAAAAACCTTCCTTAGCTCATAGGCTGCCTAAAAACAGTCCGCAGGCTGAGTTTATCAAACCCTGGGATAGGAGAAATGTTTGTCATCCTGTCCAATGAAATGCCGGATGTGGCAACCCGTCCACAGTCTGTCTCTTGACCTGTGTGGGTTGATGTGGGTTTATGTATCGTGACAAGTATTTCGTAGCAAACTCAGCGTGCTGTGCAGATGCTCTGCTGTCTGCTGAGACACACTTGGACACAGCACAGCCATCAATGTGAGAGTATTGACAAAGTCTTCCCTGCCTGGTGTCAGGAACAGGAAATGCATCACACACTCCTCCTACCAGATGCTGGATTGAATGGCCCCTAATAAGTCACCTGTTTGTATTCCCCTCTTTGGGATGAGGAAGAGTCACAGGTATTGCCTTCAGTTTTAACATTCTCTGCCATTTGGGGCTAGAATTGATTCCAGTGACGTGGCGCAGTGCCTAGGGGGAGAAATCAGTAGTTCCTGTGATCCCTTTACAGACGGCATTCCCTTAACCAGCACCGGGTGTGGCCTGTGCTAGGGCAGGGATCCCGGGCTTTTGATAATGCCCTATGTGCTGTGCCCGGAGGGCCTGTATCATCCTTCTCTCTCCCTAGTTTGGGGTCTGTCCATTGAGCTTATGGCTGGTTCTCCATTCCAACTGAAGAAGAGATAATTTATATATACATTTACATATATACATTTTCCAGAATATTATGGGTACCAATGTGTAGGTTACATATGTTGCCTTTGCCCCACCCGAGTAGGAGCTACAAGAGCATCCATCCCCCAGATGGTGTGCACCGCACCCATTAGGTGTGAATAGACCCATCCCCTCCTCCCCCTCCCACCTGCCCAACACCCGATGAATGTTACTACTATATGCGCACTTAAGTGTTGATCAATTAGTACTAATTTGCTGGTGAGTACATGTGGTGCTTGTTTTTCCATTCTTGGGGTACTTCACTTAGTGGAATGGGCTCCAGCTCCAACCTGGATAATACAAGAGGTGCTAGAAGAGATCATCTTTTTCAGGGTGAGTCCTTAACTTTGGCCATACCCCTCACCAAAGAGCATTTAACTTCCTTGTGTCCTTGGTGGCCTTTGCCCTCTTTATGGGATGGTAACGCAAGCTGGAGCTCTACGGGGAGTGCACTGAGAGAGCTGGGTGTCATGGCCAGGTCTGGGTTTGTGTAGGGTCTGATGTTCAGCCTGTCAGCAGGGCCATTTGCTTCTGCTCAGTGACACCCATTCTGCACTGGCAAGCCCACCCGTAAGCAGGTGTTCAAAACCTGAGAAGGTACCGTCCGTACACATACACTCTGAACTTCATGTGCTATTCAGAATAGCATTCTGAATCTGTCCTGAAACTGATCCTAACTAAAGGGTTTAATTTGTTTCCCTGTCTCCCTTTGAATCCCGTATGACTGCTGCACTCTCAGAGCCGGCATGTTCAGGTAAGCTATCTTGTGTAGGTCAGTAAAAGCCAGAATGAGATGCCGACTCAGTGTCTTGTGGCATGATCACAGTCTTCCCTCCACCAATTCCTGCAATGTGGGGTAAGCCAAGCCTCCAGTCTTGTCCCAGAAACGTCCATAGCACAGCCCTTCTTGATGGCATTCTGGTAGAAATTGAGGTGCTTTAGGTCAGAATCTTGAGCAGTTTGGCAGGGCTAGAATAACTTTTGATTAACTCCCATAATACCAAGTGAAATTGCAAAATGTATTTAGCTCTCTAAGGTTGGTAGAAACAGAGGTATTTTCAGAGACACTGCCCTTTGCTAGGGGGCCGAGAGGCCATGCGTGAGGAAGGGAGGGGCACTGCCAGGCTGCACCTACACAAAGCTGGTTGCAGACTGCTTGGGCCCAGGCTCTGCAACAGGAGCTAGAGCCAGAGGAGAGGTCACGAGGATTTGCAGTGGCGTGTAAGTGGCATCCAACACGACTTCCCCTGCCCACCCGACACCCACGTACCACTAAAATCCGCTCATGTAAGCATCACAGAGTTCTCAAAGTAGCGGCCAACTGTACTCTCCAGGAATGACTAATACAATTGGGTTAGTTGGCAGAAGAAACAACTGTAGTACTCACTGCTTCAGCTGCCCTAGAGACCATAATTGGGAACATCAGCTTCCTCTCCACTGCCCATTCTAATTTTCCTCATCATTGGCCAACGTTTTAGCTGGTCTTCCCAACATGCGTGAGCTGATTCAGGGCTTGTCCCTGGGGCTGGACTTAGGGAGGTGTGTTCTTTTTTTCCTGTTGCTAGAATTGGTTCCTGCAAAGCCTTGTTCACTATCAAAAGCATCAAGGGCAGCCCAGCATCCTTTTTTGTCTCTTGATCGACCGGCATAAGGAGACGCAATGACCTGGTGAGAGTCATAGCTTTTGATTTGATGGAATGTGACTATACCCTTTTGTGGAAGTGATCATCCTGCTGGAAACCAAGCCCTCTCATCAAGCAAACCTTAAGGTTATAGGGGGCTGGAAAGCATAAATCCCCCTTGGTGGGTAGAAGGACCAAACCTGCTTCACCACTTGGTTCCCACAGGTTTATTTTAGCTGTTGGGGACATAGTACCATACATCAGTGTATTAGGGGTCTCCAGAGAAACAAAACCAATAGAATGTAGAGAGATAGACATATACACACATACAGATGTATAGATATGTAGATATACACACATAGATACAGTTACAGATATATAAGAAGGCGTTTGTTACGAGAATTGGCTCGTGTGACTATGGAGGCCAAGAAGCCCCAAGATATTCCATCTGCAGACTGGAGTGCCAGGAAAGCTAGTAATGTAATTCAGTCTGAGTCTGAAGGCCTGAGAACTAGGGGGACACTAGTGTAATTCCTGGAACTCAAAGCCCTGAGAACCAGAAGTTCTGATGTTCAGGGGCAGGACAAGACAGATGTCTCGAGAAGACAGAGAAAATTCACCCTTCCTCCACCTTTTTCTATTGTGGCCCTCAATGTATTGGATGGTGCCCTCCCACATGGAGGAGGGCAGATCGTCTTTACTCAGTCTACTGATTCTAATGCCAATCTCTTCTGGAAACAGCCTCCCAGACATATCGAGACATAATCTTTTACCAGCAATCTGGGTGTCCCTTAGCTCAATCAAGTTGACACCCAAAATTAACCCTCACAATCAGCCTTTGGTTTAGTGCAGACACTGCAGCCTGGAAGACAAAGCCTATGTAGTAAACTCCCATTGGCAGACCTGTTGAATTAGAATATTGCGAGAAGACCGTGATACTCCTAACTTATTTTGAAAATTCTAAATTCTTCCGAGGAGTAAAAAGCTTATGCACTCATCCCACCAATACCCAGCCCTGCCAGTTGTTGTTGAGGGTCTTGGGGACAGTGCTGTTCACAGGAAGATGGTAGCCACTTGTTCTCCACTGTCTAACAGGGCCTTTGCCTGTGGCCTTGCTGGTTGGGAGAGGGTTGTTCAAGCTTGTGAAGGGGTGGGTTGACTCACCCACAACCCCGCACACGCTTTCCCGCAGTGCCCTTGCTGCCTCCATCTAGCCTGCCCTCTACAACAGCAGAAAACCACCTGTGCCTGCTGAGGTCTGCCCTTGCACTGGCTGTTGAGGTTTGGTGGTTGACAGTCCTCGATGCCCTTAGATTTATTGTCTGTACCTTAGTGTTTTATTGTCATAACTTGCCTTGGCGTCTGTGAACAAAACTTGACCCTGAACTTGAGACAAGGACTCTCTGGCCTTCCCCTAGCTCTTGTGAGGTGTCCATCACCTTTGCCCAGGTCTTCTCTTTCTCATTTCTGCTGTGTTTCCACTGCAGATCAGAAGGTTCTTCAGCTCATCATGGAATGTGAGCTGCCTTAGCAGCAATGCCTCTAACCCATCTCTCAGCCGAGCCTGCATCGCCAAAGAGTGTTTCTTGGTTCCTTTTCCTCCTGCTTCATTAACAATTTCTACAATGTCATATTTTTAGGCATTTTCCACACTCCTCTGATTTTCCCCTACCCAGTAGAGGATAGAGGAAAGTAGTTGGAAACTTGGCATGCCCTTCCCTGGCACTTTCTGCCTCGCTAAAGAACTGCTCCAGGCAGGCATTTGCAGACGCCACTGCATTCACAGTTCTGAAACCATGAACAGATGCTATCACTAATCCCTTAGAAACACCATGGCTCTCTGTCCTTTCTGTCTGTGGACCTTGACTTTGCTACTGCGTCTTCTTGGTGTGGTAGAGACAAAGTTTATCATCCTCATCCCTTGATGCAGGTAACCTACTCCAGCTACGCAGTCTACGTTTGTGATGGCTAAGAGAATCCACTGTTTTTGCTGGTCACTTGAACTGTGTCATCATCTCTGTATCCTACCACAGTTACAGGACCAGCCAGCCACAGTTTCCAGCAGAAGTCTCACAAGGATGGCCATGGGTCTGTCTCTTCACATGAGGGATGATGGTCTGGCTTCTATTAGGGCATTCTCATCAGAGAACCAGGACTTACTTAGATATTTATTACTTTCTTTCCTTTTGACCACATGCCGCCACTTTTTCAAGGTTCTAAAGCTGTTAATCATGATTCTCTCCTTAGAAAAACTGTTTTTCCACATAGGAAAGTGTTGCCCTCTGGTTACCTCAGCACCTTGCAAATTATTTAAAACTGAAGCCAGAATCAAAAAGGGGAATGCTGTGAGTACAACTTCTAGGTACTTAGGTGATTTGTCTGTAGCCTCCTGGAGTTGTCTAGACCACATATTTTCAGGTGGATCTGAAAATTAAAATTAATAAGCTCTGGCTTATTAATTAGTTAAGCCCCTAATCATGTTAATACATGTCAGAAATTTAGGTCTGGGCAGGAAAAAGACAATTCTGTTTGGTCCTTGTTACATTTGGTGGCTGGCAGTCAACTGATTTACGATTTAGAAATCACAAAGAGATCGCAATAAAGAGGTAGATTTGGAAACTTTCAGTGTCTATGTGATGATCAATGCCATAGGAGTGGATGATATCACTCGAGAGTACAGAAAGAGAAGGCAGAACCCTGAATGCCAACACCAAGGTCTGAGAAGAAACTGAGAGAGCAGAAGGAAACACTAGTAATATTAGGAAATCTGGGTGAGCACCAAATTTCAAGGTTTGGAAAATAAATCCAGTGTAGCAGGAAAGTTACGTGAGATAACATGGACGTGTTCACCTGGAGGTGATTGAGGTCTGAGAGCAATTCCATTGGAACAGCGGAAGTAGAAGTGAGATTTGAGGGCTGGAACAGTGAATGGGAAGTTGAGATGGGGAATGTAGGCTGATTTTTAAAATATGCTTAGTTGAGAAGGAATGATGGAAGGCAGTGGCTGGGGAGTAATACTTAAGGGAAAGGGGCGTAAAGGTTTTATGGATAAGTTTGAGGTTTTGGAAGGAGATGGAGGATAATAGAACAAAGTCCAAGGGAAAAAGACATGAATGGGATGGGGCAGACTCGTAGATGAACTGGAGGAGGGGCACTTATTTCTGAATGGTGAAAGTAAGTGTAGAGGCAGACGCAGGCAAATTTGTAGGGATGTAGGGGTGGCAGGAAATTGAAGCAGTTCATGTTCAAGGACCTCAGTTTTCTTATTGAAGTAGGATCAAGCCAAGGGGAATGAAGAGGTGGGTGTTGGTGGGAGGTGGAGTCGGGGAGTGTTAGGACTGGAGTCCAGGCTGTGGGAGCCGGGAAGGCAGACTGCAGGCGTGACCCAGAGCTGGGGCTCTAAGAGCAAGTGGGGCAGGAAAACAAGGTTATGAGAGATTTGAGGGAATTGTTGAGGACATGGCTCAGGTGTCTTATTGTCTACACTAAATTAAGCCCTTTTCTGATGCCTGTACTTCTTATCGTGTAGGGAAAAAAATGAAGAGGCAAACAACTAAGGAAGCAGAGTCATGGCAGGCTTAGCAGGAGGAAGGGCATGACGACTTCTCACCTGTCCTCCTGAGCTAACCTCAATCTGGGTTCCATGCCCACTTCCTCCGAAATGTGCTCTGGTCAAAATCGTCAACCTCTCCTATGGTTAAGTCCTAAAATACCTCCCGAAGCTCAACTTACTCAACCTAGCTGCATTCAATGCAGTTGATCCTTCCTTCCCACCTTATCAACATGTTCCTGTTACTTCTATAAAATCAACATCCACTCTTTCCCTGCCCACTGCCCCACCACAGTCATCTTTGCTGATTCTTCCTTGTCTCTTCTTGATCACTAATATTGGGGTGCACCAATGCTTAATCCTGGACTTTCTATTCCTTGGCAGCCACCTCTCCCTACATTGTATCGTTCAGAGCAAGGCACCAGGAATTCTCTGCATGCTATGTCCTTACGTTTTAATGCAATACAAATTACATCCCTGAGCTATAAATCTATGTATTTAGCTGCCAACCTGACATCTCTACATCAGGGTAGAGATGGACCTGCCTGGAACAGAACTCTTGATTCACATCATGCATGTGTTGCTGCAAGTGGTTGGATAAAGACCTTTTAACTCTTTGTTAGAGTTAAAAAAATATTTTTTGATAGCATAAATCCTCCAGGTTTAGCTTGTGTAGTATAAATGCCTTTTAAAAAATTGGCTCTTAATTAGTCAAGTATAACTTGTGTAGGTCTAACAGCAGCTCAAGGCTCCTCTCCACCTGTCTGTCTCCACTCACTCATCTTTCTCTCTGAATTGCTTGAGGATAGTGTTTGCAAAGTGTGCGTGTGATCATGGAACCCTGGAATGAAGGAGACTAGCTAGAGAGATGAAGGAATGCCGACTCCTGATCTGAATAATTCCACTTCAATGTATCAAGATACTATACTGTCTTATACTGTGAGGTCTCTTCTTTGCTTCTTTCTCGTGAGTGTGTGTGTGTTGTGGTACTTCTGATACAAGGCACACCTATTGCTTTTCTAATTTGGCGTTTCACATTATTTCTTAAAATCTAGTCTCTGACTTTAGTGGCGTTATAGTCAAAGAGAAAACAATGACAATATTATTTCCTGATTAGGTATCCTTAAATAATGTTGAATAAGTTTTACGACTTCTGATTTCAGAAACAAATGCCTATTAGATTCACACATATAACAAACTTACTAAGTGCCTACTAGATACCAGGCATGATACATGCTTGATTTTATCAAGAAATAATTAAACATACGGACTTAGCCACTTACAGCTAGCTTCCCTCCCTGGCCACTCTGCTTTCTCTCACCGTTGCTTTCCAACTAAACATATCTTAAAAATCAGCCTGCATTCCCCATCTAAACTTCCTATCGACTGTGTCACCCTCTCAAATCTAGCTTCTGTTGCCACCAAGAAAATCTAAAATATGTTTAAAAAGTAGTTGATTTTCATTTTTTGAGGACACATATTCAAAGAAAATACAGTAGTGGCTTCCCAAGTAAGTAGCTGTGGGAAAACTAGAAACGATTAATCAGAAAGTAAACTGGGGAAATTAATAGAACAGGGCCCCTCAAAGCTGTTCGTTTCTTATGTTTAATGGCTTAGAAAATATTCAAAGTTAGGTCATACTTCCTATTAATGTATTTAGTCATTTTTGTTTTTCCTTATGTTTTCATATATAATCCTGTGTTTTTTGGTCATTCCTATCAGATGATTAAGAAGTATGGTTTTTTCCCTCTTTTTTTCTTATCTAGTGCTGGTTAATTATTTAACGAAATTTAAAATGTCATTCCTTTTTCATCCTGTTTGTGATCTAATATCTGTATTAGCATTTCTAGGTAAGAAAAATAGATCCTGTGGAAATGAATGGGAAACAAATTGGCTCATTCTTAAATCATTATGTGAGGACAAAACTCAGAAAGGCTTTAGTACAACTATTTGAACATGAATAATTTCGACGAGAATGAATCACAGGGAAATCATTATCAGAAATGTCTTGGGAATCTTCTCTTCAGAAAATGGGTGAGAAAGGCCAGATTCCAGAGGGTGGAAAGTGACTCTGTATGAACTGTATTTGTACAGGTCTTTTGAAAAGCTAAATTAGCTGGTTATGTAGAGAAACATATAAAATAAATGTGAGGTTATGTACATTTGTAAAGTAAATTTAAACTCACTTAAATTCCTTAAAAATACTATAGGTACATGGAAACTACCAAATTGATATGTCATAGTGTGGTGGGCTAAACTTTTGAAGACATCAGGGCTATAACTATTCCTACTGTTCTGAATGGTTGAAATAGCTTCTGATATGGTAATTTCAGGTGTGTGAGGCTCATTCAAGCGTGAAGTGTATGAAAATGTTAAAAACGTGTTACTTACGATTGCCAAGATAAATTCATGTGTAGGTGATCACCTACCTGGCAGTAAAATATGCTTGCCAAGTGTAATCGTGTCTACTTTGGCAGCATTTTACTATAAAAGGGGGTCAAATAAATCACTACTTATAGTTCTCATTGACTCTTTTGGGGGGAAAATGTAAGTCTCTTTATTGCTATTGATATTTTACTTCTTTGGATGAAATATTTCCCATACTAACCAACTGCTCTCAGATATAAATTCTGAGAAAACCTTGTTAGCTCATTTAAAGATCAATCCATTTTTCAAGTTTATAGAGTTTCCATATGTTTAGCAATAATTTTAGAACAAAATAAACCTAAACAACCAAACAAATTTTCATATATTTTTATTTACAATCTGATAGTGACCTCATTTTCACATTCTATTCTCATGTTCTGCCCACCCACAATGTTCAGATTTAACCCTAGTTCTTGAGCTGAGGTTAGGATTTATAATTTTAAAATGAACTTGCCGAACATCATAAATACATTCTTGTTGTTCAAAGTTCTAACTGAAAGGTGGCCTTACTCTAATAACCTATCAAACAGAGGAATAAACTCAACAGCACAGAGTTGTCCCTTTGAAGAGAAAACTCACAACATGACATGTTTGATCACACACCTGTGGCTTAAATTGTTTTAAGAGTTTTTTTAAGCAGCTCAGTTAGGGGTGTGAGCTCTCTGCCTCAGTTGCTGCCGGGACCAAATTTCAAGGACTCTGATAAAACCAGCCTCACCGAGAAAAGAAAAAAATGGAAAAAACCAGATGCAGCCACTACTATTATCAGTCTGCAACAAGGAAAAAAAAATCATGTTTACCCTTTGAAAGCACCAAGCTGCTTTTCCTCAACTGCCTGGGACTTCCACTCCTTCATTCGTGTGCCATGGCCGCTCTCTCCCTCTCTTTCCTTTTCTTTTCCTCCTGCCCCTCCCCCTCCATCTGTGTGTGAGAATTCTTTCTCATTCCTTGCGTAAATTCACACCCTAACACTAACAGCACCTATGATCCTAAATCTCCTCTGATCCCAATGATTCTTATTCCTCTTTTCAGAGGTAACCATATGTAATTTGTTGTGTAACAAATTACCACAAATTTAGCAGCTTAAAACAGCCTATGTTTATTATCTCAGTTCTGAAGGTCTGATGGGCTCAGCGGTTTCCCTGTTCAGGGTCTCAGAAAGCTAAATCAAGTTTTTTCCCTGGGGCCTGGGGTCCTCTTCCAAGCCTGCCCGGTCGTTCCTGGCAGATTTAATTTCCTTCATGTGTTTTGCATGTGGCTCCCTCCATGTTCAAGCTGGCAAAGTTCGGGTCATTCTCAGGCTTTAAATATCCCCCTACCTCCGTATCTCTTCAAATTCCTCTTCTGCCCTCAGCTGGGAAAAAGCTCTGCTTTGAAAGGCTCATATGATTACATTGGGCCCACTTGGATCATCCAGGATGATCTCCTTATTTTAAAGTCAACTGGTTTGTCACCTAAATGAAATCTTTTTCGTGTACCTCATGGAAGTAACACCAGGGCTAAAGGCTGTGAGGTCAGAAATCTGCCTACTGGACTGTAGCTGTCCATTTGGTGCTTCGCTTCTGAATTTATTAATGTTTTGGGGGTCAAGTATGTAGCTAATTTTTATGAATTTCTCACAGGTACTTGACAAGAATGTTGCCTTCACTTGTCTCTGAGTTTCATATATAAAGTAGATGTAACTTACTAGTTGTTATTTAAATTATTTAAACCTTGATGTTTTTCCTTCATATATATTGTTTATTTCTAAATTCAATACATGCTGGTACACTTATATGCTGTGGATATTATGAATACAAATATATACATCAAAATAAGACATAAAAGGAGAACATAAATAGGACTAATTAAACAGGCATTTCCTGAATGTTTTTGAAAATCCCCAATGACATATTTCCTTCTGTCTCATGATACAAAAGAATATTTTTCCACTTTCTGTCTCCTTTTTTAGCACTACGTCTCTGAACTGCCTGAAGCCTTTAGGACATGCTCCTTTTATGTGGTGGAAAACTGAATACAGTCAAATGTAAAATTCATGTGACTTGCAGCTCTGCTCTTCTCAAACCCATATCACACTGATTTCTACTGTCCAATGTGATGACATTAAGCTGAATATCCTCTTAACAAAAGTGTTTGAGCGTGGAATACATAGGATTTTACTTGCTAGCAAGTTTTTAGTCTTGTAGGACTTGTTTTTGTCTACTTGCTTTGGACTGAAAACGAACATTTCCTACTACTAGCTTGTTTCTGTCTTTCTCGTTGTGTCTCCTACACTTTTTTGCTTTCAAGATATTGATAGAGGATTTCCTTCCCCCTATTGAGACC
>CAUYRT010024982.1:0-19122 GCA_963574885.1 Lepilemur ruficaudatus
TATATAGAAAAAATTAGTCGGGCATGGTGGTGCATGCCTGTAGTCCCAGCTACTCGGGAGGCTGAGGCAGTAGGATTGCTTGAGCCCAGGAGTTTGAGGTTGCTGTGAGCTAGGCTGACGCCATGGCACTCACTCTAGCCCGGGCAACAGAGTGAGACTCTGTCTTAAAAAAAAAAAAAAAAAGAGGTGGTAGAGCCTGGAGAACACCATCCCTGTTCAGCTCGAAGCACCTACAGGAGATGGACCTTGAGCCCCAAACCCCAAAGATTTTCATGCTCCATGTCTCTCAGGGGGGAATGTTAGGCAGGGACCAAATCTAAGGTGGCCAGATACAGACCAGGAGGGCGGTTCCTAGGGGTGGAGAAGCTGGGAACCATTCAGGGGAAGGGACTGCAGGAAAACGCAGAACACCTGACAGTCATGTACATCAATCACCTGGTAACCACACACACCCCCATAAGCCCTCCCCCACCAGGCCAATAAAAGGGAAACTGGGAGACCCCATCGTCTTTCTCCACTGACCTATTCCTCTCTCTGGAACGTATTTTCACTTTCTCTAGCTTCCTTCTTTTCTGCAATAAAAGCTGTTTGTGTGGAATTGCTTCCTGCCTGCAACAACTCCGTCACAGGGCCTGCTTGTGATTCTTCCAAGCAAGGAGCCAAAAAACCAGGACAACAGTCCGTCAAGAGGCCGGACCTGACACAAGGTCACCCTCAAATGTTCCAGAATAGGCCAGTGGCTCACACCTGTAATCCTTACACTTTGGGAGGCTGAGGAGGGAGTATCACTTGAGGTCAGGAGTTCAAGACCAGCCTGAGCAAAAGCGAGTCCGAGACCCTGTCTCTACAAAAAATTGAAAAATTAGCCGGGCATGGTGGCGCATGCCTGTAGTCCTAGCTACTCGGGAGGCTGAGGCAGGAGGATCACTTGAGCCCAGGAGTTGGAGGCTACAGGAGCAACAGCCAGAACTGGAGCCTCTCCCACCACAGTGCACCTCATTGATCATCCCACCAAAGGCCTCACGCCCACAGCTCAAGGCTACATTGTCTTACCTGTCTCAGGTGCTCTGAAAACCTTCCAAGTCTAACATGACCATTCTTGTCCTGAACCACGCGTTTTACTGTTTAGCAAACCACACACTTCACAAAACAGTAGCACACAGCAGAGGAAACAAAGTCCCAGCAACAACCCCCTGTTGCTGGGGCCCGTCACCGATGGGGCCGCTTGAGGCTGTTGCAGTCTCACTTGGCTGTGACCCAGCTCCTAACTTGGCTCTCCAACTGTGGTGCTCCATCAGCTCCTGCCCACCACAGGCGCCATCAGAGTCCCACCCTCACGTGCAGCACGTTTGGGTCCATATGGAGCTCGAGGGCACCAAGCATTTAGTACACTTTATCTCTCCAGGTTATGGTTTTTCAAGTGTTTTCTGATCCATCCCTGCTGCCAGAACTAGGAGAGAAGAAATGCTGCTCTCAAACAGCACAATAACACCACAGCGGCAGTGGACACGGTGACAGTCAGCAGGCGCTGAGGGCTGAGCACAAGTGAGCGCTTGCAATCGGCCTGCACCACCTCGGGTGAGCACAGCACACCACGAGATCCCGCTCTCTGTGCGACGAGGACGCTGAATCCTGCAGCCAGGATTTGTGAGGACACCTGACCTGCCAAAGTGGGGGTTAGTGTCGTCACAGTGACCCACCCTGTGTCAAGAGCACCAGGCACCTGGACACCCAGGATTTGTCCTGACTTTCCCCCCACATGCACACACATACACACGTGTGCACGCACCCCCTTGAGCGCCTGCTCGGTGGTCAGGCCTCCTGTGCTCCAGTCTCCTCAGGGTCACTCAGGGCTGCTCCTTTGGGAAGCAAGCATAGCCCAGGGTGCCGTGCAGCCGGCAGCCCAAGGAAGCAGCAGGTTAGGCCAAGACCTACTCTGGAGGTGGTTTTGGGGAGGAAGTAGACACACTGCTGAAGGTGGCATGGAGTAGGAGCCAGGAAGCTGTTGGGGGTTTGGGCAGCTGAGTGGTGTCAGTCGTCCATAGAGAGCAGTGAGAGCCAGGGAGGTTTTTGTCATGGAACCCTGGAAGGTCAGGCCTGCTCCCCTGGAGACAAGTGTGCTGTGGCTGTGTGACCCTCACGTTGCCCCAACAGTGCCGGGGAGGAACAGTGCCCGTGAACACCCCAGGTTCCGCGAGCAGGGCAGAGGGTGCGCCAATAGCATCCTGAGTGTTGGGTGCTCAGCTCAGTCTGGAAAGATCATTCTAGTAGCCCTGCAGGAGGAGAAGGGCCTTGGCCTCTGTGTCAGGAGTGGACGAAGGGTGAAAGGCGAAGGAGAAGCTGCAGGCGGGTGGTCGGGGTCTGGGACAGCAGGCGCTCAAGGGGGTGCATGCACACGTGTGTACGTGTGTGCATGTGGGATAATTTCTTCATTCCCTTAACATCTTCGTAACATTCTGCAGTGTTAAACGGCACAGGTGCTTCTAAAAAATGCCCAACTCTAGAACCCATCGACTATTCTGACACATCAAACAAGAAAAGAAACACCGCAGGCCACAAGACTGGAAGACACACCTGCACCCTCAGATACAAATTGGTGGCAACCTCTCCAAGACACCAGACTCTCGAACCCTTCAGATTTTATGAAGATTTCACAAAGTGTAGAGCCACTTAAGAGTGAAACAAGTTTAAAATGTTCAAGTCTATTTTTGAGTCTACATTACAAGGCTGATTTTGAAACTGCACTTAGAGAGATCGTCCATCTGATTTGCCCACACCATCCTCATCTATGCCTGTTGTCCCAGGGATACGACGTGTGCCCCACATCACTTTCAAAAGTTCCCAGTTTAGACGATAAATAAATTGTGCAGCCACCCTGGGCAAAGCTCTACAGAAAGATAAACGAGAAGGGCATAGTTAATTGGTCACAAAGAGTAAGGGACCAGAGAACAAATAGTGGTTTCAGGCTTTCAAACTTTTGGAGGAAAAAAATGATATTTCACCACAGCGAGAGCTTGACTTTAACAGGCTACAGTAAAAAAGGACAGGCCCCAACCCTGGCGGCAGGCTGGGGCTCAGAAGTGCGGGTGCGTGCCAGTGGATCTTCCACTGAGGACGAGATAACGGAGTTGGGGGGTGAAGTGTCCAGAATGGCAGGGAACAGATAAGGAGAGACCCGTCGCCCGTATCTCACACAGAAGAGACGCCCCCAACCTAAAGCTGGGAGGAATCCTTCTTATTTGAATAATGATACGAGAGCAACTGCGCAAGATTCACAAGCTTCAATCACATTTTCCATACGTTATAAAATGTCACTTCTGCTGAAAGAGCACCACGAAAAACAAGACTCTGCCGCAACTGCAAATTAAAGATGCAGAGCGAGTGATGTGTCCACCTGACACTGCCTAAGATAAATGTGTCAGAATTAAAACCACAACTGGGTCTCCAATCAGCCCCCCCTCAGCAAAACGCAGACACCGAAAAAAGGAAAGATCTTGAACAATGAGGTTCTTTCTAGAACTGATTAAAGAAAAAATCTGGTGGGCTGGGGGTGGGTGATATACATGCTCTTAAGAAAAGAGATTTTTTTTAAAGCGTAAATTTAATAAGGCGAAAGCAGAGGGAAAAATAGGCAGGCCTAGCTTTAGAGGCTGCATCAAAAAGCCTTGGAAGACAGAAAACCAAATGTATGCGTGATTTTTTATTAAAATTTACAATCCAAAACAACCAATTGCAACACATTTCAGAGAGAATGAGAGAAATTAATTCCAGACTAGTAAGTGTGGCAACGGCACTGGGTTATGTCTACAATGTCCCCATGCTTTAGACACGCCTACTTAAACATCAGAGGTGAAACGACAGGTCTGCCATTCGCTTTGGAAAATGCCCACAAAGAGAAACAAGAAAGGGGTATATTCAAAGCAAATGTGGAAAATCCTGACGATTGTTGAAGCTTGGTAATGGATAAATGGGAGAGTACTGTACTACTCACTCCACTTTCGTGTTTTTAAGATTATTTCACAATAGAAACTATTTTAGAAACTCAAGTGTTACGTTTTGAGGGTTCACAACAACAATTCACAAAACAAAAACACATTTTATCAGACTGGCACATTACAGTAGAGTGCTGCATGACGCATGAAGAATAAACCCAAGTGGTATTGTTAAAACTCCTGACATGGAAACTAGAAGTTAAAAAAATAATTCTGCTTCTTAAAACCTTATAGGCTTTAGGAGTTGAGGCTTTTATATATTTTTTTTCTTACACACTTACTTAGATTCTTCCTCAAGGTTTATAATAGACCCAAGGGAGAGGCTGCACAAATACCCAGCCCTGCTGCTATGGGCTCCAGCCCCCAGCAGCTCCACTATTGGGAGAACTGGTCATACCCTCATGAGACAATGCGGTGGGGGGGAGGTGCGGAGGAGTTAAATGGCACTGGAAACCACAAAAAGTTGTTATTCTTACAGTCACTATCCTGTTGATACAACTGTCAAGCAAATCTTAGATGTCACAAAGGTTACTTTGTAGCAAATCTGCAAGGAGTGAAACACTCATGAGTTTGAACATAGCAAAACCAAAAGAAACAATCCCTTTGGAGCAGGCAATCACTTAGACACAGTAAGACCTTTAAGTCTTCAAGTGGTTAAAAATAAAACCAAACCCAAAACTAAAAACCTAATTTGTTCATCTATGAAGGCTTAGGGTCACTGTTGAAATCACCCATCCTAAACCACTAACTCTTTCATATAGTTCAAAAAGAGAAATAGTAACATTCCTAACTTCATTTAGTCTAGATACGAATTCACACTTGTAACAGTATTTGCTCATATAGGCATAATGTAGAGCTACTGTGAACTATGTTTTTAAATTAATCTACTTAGTTGCTTAATAAGTCCATTACAGTTGGAAGCAACAAAACTATTTGTAATTTTTCTACAATTCAGATCAAATGTCTCTTCATTATTCTAAATTAGGAAATATAATATTAAAAATAGTTTCGATGAAGAGACTCTATTCCAAAAATTCCTTTTAAACAAAATTAAAAGCCTTAGTGTGTGGAATAAAATTGAATAGTTCCACATCTTATAATTACAGCACACTCACACAACCTGAAACTTGGGTTCATTCCCATCCTGCCATTAGCTAAGAATTATCCTACAGACACATTTATTTTTTCAACCAAAGCTCTCCTGTTCCAGGAGGCTTCTCCCCATCAGGCCTGCCCCACAACAACAACCTTCAAAAAGCAGCCAGTGACCAGAAATGAGCCTGGACTGAAGCATTTTTTAAAATCAAATAGACAACATCCCAGTGCGTGCACACAGTGGGCCAATAAGCGTAAATGTTGCTTCCTGAAGCTCTGGTATCAGTTACAGGTATGCAGGCTGGCGCTAGTCTAATCTATACCCAACAGGTATCTCTTCTGTGGGTCAAGGTCAAAAGAGACTGAAAGCCACTTCCCTAAGGAGGGCACACAGAGAGCCAGCTCCGGAGTCAGGCAAACTACCCTGATGCTGGCTGGCTGCGAGACCTAGGCAAAGGTCTTAACCTCTCTGAGACTCTACTTAATGAAAGGCCACCACTAACTTCGGCAAGCTGAATGCATTAAATAACACACAAAACACAACATAAAATCTTGACCTTCCTTAAGCTTCTTCGCTTTTCCTGGGCCTCCGACTTTTAAACCGATAATCTGAAAAAATGGATGGTGTTGTGGCTAACATTTGTAGGATTCCTTTACAAGGATGAGCTGGAAGATTCTCAAACAGGGCAAAGGGTTGCTCTGTCTATTTCACAGCTGAGGGGTTGGCCACAAAGGGTCCCAGAGGCCAACATCTGCTCTGGGGGCTGCGGCATCTCCCAGGTGCAGGGTTAAAACCATTCTCCAATCCAATTGGTGAGAGCCCTGATGGCTTTAATAGCTGGGCAGACTCAGCCTTGGAGAAGTGGCGTCTGAAAAAATACACTCAAAATTCACAAGGCACAGAGCCCTGAACAGACACAGCAGGGGTCCACCGTCAAGGGACCAAGGGGAGCAGGTCCGGAGCAGGGCAGGCTGGACCAGGAATGTGGACCACCTAGAACCGGGCCAGGTAAACAGGCCGGGAGCCTGGCAGGGCCTGCGGCCAGCGCAGCCCGGCTGCAGCCTGCGGACAAAGGGGAGCAGGCAGTGCCCGTCCAAGTGGCCGGCCGGGAAATTTAGGAGCCACGTGCCTGGCGGGAGAAGGCGAAAAAGCATTAGAACACTTGACTGTTTCCTAGGCCCAGCAAGGAAACTGCCTTCTGCTCTGCATTTAAAAGGAAAGAGAATGTGTTACTGCTTAAGTTTCTCAGAACTTTTCCAAAGAAAGAGGCTGGCTGGTAAGAAGGGGTGCTAAAGAGATCAACACATCTCCTACCTCTTCTAGTAAATTGTAAAACGCAATTAGCACTTGAATAAGGAAGACGGCGTGTCTGGAATGAAAACCAGACGCACACGCAGTTTTAGGGTTTTAGGGAGCCGCTTCCTTTCAGTCTACAGTCCTAACTACCGACAGGAACTGGCCAAAATTCAGCATTTCCAGACTTTCCTTCAAAAAACGGGCCAAAGAAGTGCTGGCAAAAAGAAAAACGACACTGAGCGCGCCCCAGGCTCGCCGTGGCTCGGCTCGGAGCCGGCGCAGCAGCCTCCTCTCCCCCGGCCGCCCCCGATCTCGCGCCCCAGCCCGGCCTGGACCCGTCGGGTGCTTAGTGTCGGCCGGGCCGCGGCCCCGTCCCTGCCCGGCGCAGCGGGCCGCGGGGCAGCGAGGCCGGAGCCGCGGCCAGGCCCGGCGGGGCGAGGCGGGGCGCTCCCGGCCTCCGGCCTACACGCGACAGACGGCCCGCCGGGCCCCGGGCGGGGACGGGGGACGCGGGGCGCGGGAAGGGCCCAGGCCGCGCGGGGCGCCCCGACGACCGCGGGGGCCGAGGTGGCCGGGGCTGCGCGTCCGCCGCGGGGCCAAGGGAGCGGCAGGCTGGGGCCCCGCCGCCGCTGACCCCGACCCCCGCCCCCGGCCCCGCCGCCCCCGGCCCCGCCGCTCGCGCCGGGCCCGCCAACCGCCGCCGGCGCCGCGGGGAGGAGCGCGCGAGCGGCCCGGCCGGCGCTCCGAGCGCGAGGACTCACCGGGGCCGGCTCCGGAGTACATGGTGGCACCGCCGAGGGGCTCCGGGGCCGAGGGGCGGCCGCGAGCCGCGAGGGAGCCGCCGGCCGCACGATCCGCCCCGGTGCGGCCGCCTTGCCAAACAGGTTTACCCGACGCGGCCGGGGCGGCGGGCGGAGGCGGCGGCGGCGGCGGGCGGGAGCGGGAGGGGGAGGGGGAGGGGGAGGGCGGGGAGGGAGGAGGGGAGGGGAGGGGAGGAGAGCAGGAGGGGAGCGGAGGGAGGGGGAGCGGAGGCGAGGGCGGGGCGGGGGAGGGGCGCGGGGCGGGGCGCCCGCCCGCCGGGTGGGGGGCGCGGGGTGAGCGGCGGCGGCGCGGGGACCGGGGCGGGGACCCGGGAGGAGAGCCGGGAAAGGACTGCGGACCGCGCCGGGCGCTGGAAGCGCGGGGCGAGGACCGGGGTGGCGCGACACCGGGGGCCCCTTCCCAGCGTCTCAGAAAAGCGAGGTCTCTGCCGCCGTGGGGGAGCCGGCCAGCCTGGCAGCGCTGCCGGGCCCGGGAAGAAAGACCCCGCAGCCCGGCCGTTCCCGCCACCCCGGCGCGCGGGGCGCCCTTTCCGCAGCCTCGCCGCCTCCCCGGCGGGGCGGGCTGGGCGTAGCGCCCGCGTGGGGTTGGGGTCCGCGCTGGCCGCGGCCTGTCAGCCTGGCTCTTTAAGTTATTAACGAAACATGAATGTCGGGAAGCTTCCTCCCAACACGGAGCTTGAACTTGAACGCGTCCCGGCCCCTAGCACATGACCACACTGCCACCTCCCGGCGTGGCCCGAGAACCCAGATAATCCCTTAACGCACTTAAAAAGTATCAAAAAGTATCCTAAGTTTCTAGTCAATTTTAGCTACCGTCGGGGATCAGACCGAGCTGACACACCCCCACCCCGCAGTCAGGGCCCCCCAGTGCTTTCCTCTGGAGGCCTCACCGGGCCACCGTGCTCCTGCGTTTCTGCTGTCCCACTTGTTGCTGGAATGTTCTTCCTCCTATCCAAATCCTCCTCATCCTCCAAGTTCCCCTGGCTCCACCTGGTTTTTGGAGGCTTTTTGGAGGAAGCCAGCCAGTGGTTACCTCCTTTCTCCCCTAATTGCTGGGTGATTAGAAGACAGAAGGTGAAACAACACCCAGAGCTGCTCATGGACTTTTCACAGGTCTGCCTGCTCATTCCTTCATCCCCAAACCCGGACTGTCCTCATATTGGGTGCAAGGCCCTGTGTTCTGGGCGGGGGTAAAAGACAATGGGAGTCCTGCTTGCCCGGACTGGGCACACAACAGGCTTGTCACCAGTTCTCTGCAGTCCTCGAGGACAGCCCTAAAGACTCAATAGGACACCGGTCTTCATCACGTTGTCGGTGCTGTCTGGCAGCACAGGCCTGGGCAGGGGTCCTTCCTCACAGCCGGGACCGACCCCCCCGCGTGCCCCTGGCTGCAGGATGGAGAGACAGAGCATGGCATGTTCGTCCATGGAATCCAGCCCTGGAAACGAGCAAACTGCAGCCAAGTGCAACAGTGTAAGTGAATGTCAACAAACAGGGTTGAGTGAAAGAAACCATAAGCCATGCCACGTGACTGCATTTACAACAGTTCCAAAACTGGCGGGATTAAGCTGCACCGTTCAGGATGCATCATTAAGTAGTAAAGACGGACAGAAAAGCAAGAGGTGGTCCCCATAACGGTGAGAACGGTGGACCCAGGCTGGTGTGGAGGGACTGTGACCACAGCAGGTACCTTCCAGTGACACTGCTGTTCAATTTGCCACCATCCCTTAAGTTGCGCGTTTACGTTTTAAACACTTGTTTGTGCCTTTGCTGCAGTGCTCCAGAGTAAAGAAATGTTTAAATGGCATGAACATTATCACTGACACACCCCACAAATCTCCCACCTCCCAGATGCCGGCGCTGCCTGTGTCCCCCGCGCGCAGCAGTAGCTGTGCCCCGGTACCTAGCGGCCTGACCGGGCGCCCGGGAGGCTCTGCCGGGGCTGGTCCAGCCGGCCACGAGCTCGGCGGGCGCGGCGCTGGGAACTTCGTGGCAAGGATTCCTTTCCAGAAGGCCCAGCAAGGTGATGTCTCCCAAGCACTTCATTGTGTCGCTTGTCTTTTCGGGCTTGACACGAGCGGCCCCTGCTGGCGAAGGGGCGCCATCGCCGCCCGCCCCTGCCCGCCAAAGCCCCACTCCCTCCCGCCCAGGGGCCCCACTTTCCCTGCTCTTTTCCTAGAAGAGCCCATCCTCCACCGCCTCACCCTCCCTGGCCTGTGCTCAGGAATCCAGCCCCACCTCCTACCCCTCCGGAGAACTCCAGGCCCACAGCGTCGCACCAAGACCAGCACCTCCCGCCTGCCCTTCCTGCAGTGTCCCCCAGCATGGGCAACAGAGAGGCCACCCAGCCATTAAGCTTAAAACTCCAGTCCCCTGTGCCCTCTGCCCCTCCCGCAGCCGGTGAGCCCGTTTAATCCGCTTGACTGAGCCTTAGTTCTTCCTGTGAGAAGCCTCTGGACCCCTCTCTGACCCTGGCTGCTCTGCCCTCCCAGGCAGGTCCAGAGCTCAGATGTCCCAGCAAAGGGCTCAGCGGGGTGCTCTGGCCAGTGTCTCTCCCTGATATTATACAGGGCTGTAAACACCGCCAAGGCAGCGTGGTCCGCAGCTTTGCACACCAGGGGAACCCCACCCAAAGCCATAGCACCCCAAGAACAGGAGAGAGGAGGCTGAAGAACAAGCACAAAGATGCTTCTGAGGTCACAAGGCCTACAGAGTTCTCAAGTCAGGGAGCTCTTAGTTTCTTCCAGACTAAAATGTACGCACTAGAATAAATCGGTTCTTCCCCAAACACATTCTGTAAGTGATTAAAGACGGGTCAGAGCAGCAAATAAATGTGAATCACGGAGCCTGACAACATTAAATTGTTTACTGACTGCAGGCCTTCTCAGAGCCTTTAATATGGAGACTCATGCTTCTGCAGAGGAAGGAGGGAAAGGGGCAATTGCATCCTGTCCCAAATCCATTCTTTTACAAGGTAACTTGAGGTTTCCTGGAGCACACTTTGGGAAACATGGAGCTCTTCTATGACTACTTCCCATTCTGGTGTTTTAAGATTCTTTGAATAAAGTATTGCTTTTTGTATTTTTTTTTTTAAAATAAAAACTAAGCCCCCTGTCATGGTGGCACAGGGCTGTAGTCCCAGCTACTCTGGAGGCTGAGATGGGAGGATCCCTTGACCCCAGGAGTTCAGATGTAGCCTGGGCAATATAGTGAGACCTCATCTTAAAAAATAAGTAAAAAGTTAATTTAAAAAACCAGGAACTAAGTAGCTGAATTGCTCTGTGACTAAGGCAACATTTTGGTCCAAGTCTTTATACATAACATCCCAAAGTGTTATGCAGCTACCTACAGAAGTAAGGAGAGTGTTGTGCAAATCATATTCTTACTAGTGCGCCTGTATTCCTGGGATGATAGAACCAGTCCAAAGACACACAGCCTTAGCTGTCCCACCACAGGGTGTCTGAAGGCCAGGCACATTCAGGGATGGGAGCTGTGAAAAGCAGGGGGTGGAAGTGGGACCCCCATCCACCCTGTTCCCACAGAGGGAGTAGAGCTAAGCAGGCAGAAAGGCCACAGAGGGGACTGCATAGTGTCATGGTGACACAGTGACAACAACCTCTTTAAACTCTGCCACCGCCATCCTCCGCTGGGACTGCTGACCTGGCCCACTTGGCATGACGGGTGGAAGCCCCTGCAGGCGGATCCCCTGGTCTGGGGAGCATGTCTGAATACTGGGCACACCTGCTGCGGCTTCAGGTGACCGTCTCCCGGCAAGGAGTGGTCTTTTTTGGTTCTGTGAATTGTTTGGTCTAAAACTACATTTTTCTTTTAGTCTGGCACCCTTAACTTAAAGCTCATTAAATTTAATTCAGAATCCAGTTTCACTTCAAAGGACCATGGATCTGACCTGCAAGGTGTGGCACCTCTATCTCCCTTTATGCCAGCCTTAGGACAGCCAGAGTCTCCAAGCACACTGTGTGGACCTCCCTGGAGCTTGTGCCAAATGCCACACTGAAGAGTTCACGCTATATTGCCAAGAGTTATAAACTCATCCAAATGCATATTCTTGGCTGGTTGCGGTGGCTCACGCCTGTAATCCCAGCACTTTGGGAGGCGAAGGCAGGAGGATCGCTTGAGGCCAGGAGTTCCAGGCTGCCACTGCACCCTAGCCTGGGCGACAAGAGCGAGACCCAGTGATATAGATTGGATACTTATCGCCTCCAAATCTCATGTTGAAATTCCAGCCCCAGTGTTGGAGATGGGGCCAGGTGACAGGTGTTTGGGTAACGGCGGCGGGGGGCGGGGGGGTCCCTCATGAATGGCTTGGTGCCCTCCAGGGATGATGAGTGAGTTCTCACTTTATTAGTTCATGCGAGAGCTGGTTGAAAGATCGTTATAATTTATCTCTTTAACTCCAGAAAACATTATGAATTGGATACCCCACATGTGCACATAGCTCCCAACAACTTTAGAGAATGTGCATTTAAAAAAAATTTTTTTTTTCTTTTTTCTTTTCTTAGAGACTGAGTGTGTTGGTCTACTTTGTGTTGCTATAAAGAAAATACCTGAGGCTGGGTAATTTATAAAGCAAAGAGGTGTATTTGACTCACAGTTCTTCAGGCTGTACAAGAAGTGTGGCCCCAGCATCTGCTTCCGGTGAGGGCCTCAGGGAGCTTCCAATCAAGGCAAAAGGTGCAGGGGGACCAGGTGTCACATGGCGAGAGAAGGAGCCAGAAAGGGAGGAGGTGGTGCCAGGCTCCTTTATTTTATTTATTTATGTATTTATTTTTGAGACAGAGTCTCACTCTGTTGCCCAGGCTAGAGCGCCATGGCATCAGCCTAGCTCACAGCAACCTCAAACTCCTGGGCTCAAGCAATCCTCCTGCCTCAGCCTCCCGAGTAGCTGGGACTATAGGCATGTGCCACCATGCCCGGCTAATTTTTTATATATACTTTTAGTTGGCCAATTAATTTCTTTCTATTTTTGGTAGAGACGGGGTCTCACTCTTGCTCAGGTTGGTTTCGAACTCCTGACCTTGAGCGATCCGCCCACCTCGGCCTCCCAGAGTGCTAGGATTACAGGCGTGAGCCACCGCGCCCGGCCCAGGCTCCTTTAAACAACCAGCTGGCACCGTGCACCTCTTCTGGACCAAGTACCAGTTCTAGGCGCTGTGGGAGTATTTACTCATTCAAGTGTCAGATACTACCCTCGTGCTACAGATAGGAAACTGAGGAAGAGGTCTCACACAGCCAGGCTTTAAACCCAGCAGCCTTGTCCAAAGTGCCACACCAGCTACTTCTGCAGAGGCACAGGGGCACCCTCACACCCAGGGATTCTGTGGTTGGTCTCTGGATTTTTCTGACTCTAAGATTCACCGAATGCACTCAGCATCAGTAGTCTTCAGTTTTGTTTACATACCCTCCAAAAGAATTTTAAACATTTTTTACCCCCTTTACACATTAAATTGACACCTAAAATATTACATAAGTTTAAATAGTTACAAAGAATACAACTTCTGGCGTATTGTAAATATTGACACTTAAAAATAAAACTGTCATATCACTTTAAGAAATGTAACCAGATGGAATATAAATATCGATTTGGTATCCAACAGAATCCACTTAAAACAGTACAGTCATCCCTCAGTACCTGTAGGGGGTGGGTTCCAGGACCCCCCTCGGATACCAGAATCCACAGATGCTCAAGTCCCTGATATAAAATGGCACAGTATTGGCATATAACCTAGGCATGTCCTCCCGTATAAACTATCCCTACATGACTTACAATATCTAATACAATGTAAATAGTTGTTACACTGTATTGTTTAGGACTAAAGACAAGGAAAAATAGTCTGTACGTGTTTGTTCAGTACAGACGGGACCATCCCAGGCCAGACTACTTTTCTGATCCACAGTTGGTTGAATCTGAGGATGTGGAACCCGCGGATACAGAGGGCCAACGACACGGGACCCTCCTCTCCCTCGACATTCAGATACTTGACATCTTTCTTTTACTTGTAGGACTAACATTTCCATTTTCATTCTTCCACACATATTTATCATAAGGTAACATTTTTATGTTTGAAAGTCTTATTGATTACACTACATACTTCTCTACAGCAAAAATTACATCTAAATTGAAATCTTAGAATTTGTTTGATTTCCTGCGAGGCTCTAAGTGTTAGAAAAAAATTCTTCTGGGTTTATTTATCATTATAGTTATCAGTACACAATGGATCAAAACAAATATATTACACATTTTGAATGATAATTATTAATAGTCATGAAAAGTACAATTTTGTTGTGAATAAATTTCTTAAAGGAAAGGATGGGCCTTTGTTTTTCTAGTTCCCAGATCCAGAGAAGAATTGGATGACCCGTGGCTGGACTGAGACGGGACTCTTCATCAATTCTATTCCATTTCCCATTTTTGTAGATGTCAGTGCTGAGAGCTGTGGTTCCATAAATAGTAGATGAGAACGGAAGGAAATTCTGTTACAGTGACTCAATTCTCTGAACCTTTGCCAAGTTATACGCCAAAACTCGCTTGGTGACCCTCCCAGTGATTACGGGTAATGCTCTACAGCAGGCAGCTCACAGTCCTGCCTTCAGAGTGATGAAAGCTTGGGACCTGGAAATCATCTGGCTTTCAAAAGGATCTTTTGAGGCTGAACACTGAGACTCATGCCTATAATCCCAGCACTTTGGGAGGTTGAGGTAGGAGGATTGCTTAAGGCCAGGAGGTCGAGACCAGCCTGGTCAACATAGCGAGACCCCCTGTCTCTACAAAAAGTTAAAAAATTAGCCTGGTGTGGTGGCACCTGGAGTTCCAGCTACTCTGGAGGCTGAGGCTGGAGGATTGCTTGAGCCCAGGAGTTGGAGGCTACAGTGAGCTATGATTGTATGACTCTGTCTCAAAAAAAAAAAAAAAAAGGATCTCTTGTGACCCCTGAGTCTGGGTGTCTGCAAGACAGTTGTGGTAGATTAGATTACCAACCCACAGTCATCACTGTTGGCCCTCTCTCATAGGAACAGTCCCACTCTGCTGATGCTGGCCTCAACCATGTGACCACGTGACCACATTACCATGTGACTTGTGTGAGCCAATGGGATGTAAGCAGAGCTGCCCTGAGAGGCTTAAGGGTGGTTGCCCAGTCTGGCCACAGGCTTGGTCCCCACCCAGGCCTGGAGAAACTTTCCTCCCTGCAGCTGCTGCCTTAGCCTGATCCCTGAGGCAATATGAAGCCAGGTCCAGCTAGAGGCAGAGCCTCACAGCCAAATTCAGGTGCATCAGCCAACTGCCAGCCAATGCAGAGATATGGAGTGAAGGAAGCAAGTGTTACACAGCAAAAGCTAACTGACCCAGAATGCCAAGGGTCTCTCTAAAAAGACGAAAACTGGCAGAGCTGAGCACAGTGACCTGGGCCTGTAATCCAGCCACTTTCGGCAACTGAGGCAGGAGGATCGCTTGAGACCAGAAGTTTGAGGCTGCAGTGAGCTATGATTGTACCACTGTACTCCAGCCTGGGCAACAGAGCAAGACCCTGTCTCATTCATTCACTCATTCATTCATAAATAAATAATCCAAAAATAAAATATCTTTAAAAAGAACAAAAATGGATGACTTGCATTACCTAATGTCAAAACTGACTATACCGGATTTCAAGACTGATTATAAAGCTACTGTCATTGAGATGGTGAGATGGTGTGGTACAGACATAACAATAGACAAACAGATCTGTGGAACAGAATAGCATATTTAGCAATAAATCCACACATATATGGTCAATTGATTTTCAACCAAGCTACCAAGGTAAGTCAATGGAGAAAGGTCTTCTCAATAAATGGTGCTAGATATCCGCATGGAAGATAGCAAACTTCAACACCCACCTCACATCCCTCCACAAATTCATTCAAGATAAATCACAGACCTAAATATAAAATTAATATTGTAACGCTTTTAGAAGACAATATGGTGAATACCTTGGGGTATGCAAACATATCTCAGAAAAGATGCAGAAAGCATTAAGTATAAAAAATATAAATTAGACTTCATCAAAATAAAGAACTATTGCTCATCAAGACACATTGTTAAGAAAATAAGGCAAGCCACAGACTGGGAGATAATATTTGCAATACATATTACATATAGCAGCTGGGAGTCTGAGGCGGGAGGATCACTTGAGCTCAGGAGTTCGAGACCAGCCTGAGAAGGAGTGACACCCGTCTCTACTAAAAATAGAAAAATCAGCCAGGCATGGTGGCGTGCCTGTAGTCCCAGCTACTTGGGAGGCTGAGGAAGAATGATCACTTGAGGCCAGAAGTTGGAGGTTGCAGTAAGCTGTGATGACACCACTGCACTACTACCTAGGTACCCAGGGTGATGGAGTGAGACTGTTTCAAAAGGAAAAAAAAAAAAAAAAAAAAGGAAATTGAGCTCCACTCCTCACTGCCCCCCCCATATTAAAAAAATAAATACACATAGCTGGCAAAGGACTTGGATCCAGAATATATAAAGAAGCACTACAAATCAATAAAAAATGTATAAACTTCTGTCAGAATCTGTTTGTGTGAATAAAAATAAAAAGTAAACAACTCAATTTTAAAACATGGGCAAATGACTTGAACAGACATGTCACAAAAGAAAATAGAGAAATGGCCAATGAGCACTGAGAAGGCACTCAACATCACCAGTCACGAGGGATATGCACTTTATTTTTTTATTTTTTGAGACAGAGTCTCATTCTGTTGCCCAGGCTGTAGAGTGCCGTGGCATCAGCCTAGCTCACAGCAACCTCAAACTCCTTGGCTCAAGCGGTCCTTCTGTCTCAGCCTCCCGAGTAGCTGGGACTACAGGCATGTGCCACCATGCCCGGCTAATTTTTTTTTACATATATTTTTAGTTGTCCAATTAATTTCTTTCTATTTTTATAGTAGAGACGGGGTCTCGCTCTTGCTCAGGCTGCTTTCGAACTGACCTTGAGCGATCCACCCACCTCGGCCTCCCAGAGTGCTAGGATTACAGGCATGAGCCACAGTGCCCGGCCCCTCCTGGAATTTTTTAAAACTATTCTTGCAATCCCTGCCTGAGATTAAGCCTTCAGCATGTTACCTACATTATTGCAATAATCTGTCTTTAGTATAATCTCACTAATATATTCTTAAACTTTTCTAGAAAAGTCATCCTTCTAAATAGTAAATTTGACCTTGAAACTTCCCTGCTGAAACCATGTATGATACCCCATTGCCTATCAGAAAAAGTGCAGAACTGTTTGCGTTGAATACAAAGTTTTTCACGATTTGACCCCTGCTTACCTCTCCAGCCTCATTTCTTGATATCCTCCTTCTGCTTCTCTTCTTACAATATACCGTATCTCTCTCTTCTACTAGACTGGGAGCTCTTTGGGGGCAGAGTCCATGATATATAGGTCATCTTCACATCCCAGGCTCCTAGTTAGCACAATGCCTGCAATGCTGTAGTCAAGAAATGTTGACTTGAGTGTGTGAAATCTGTCTTAAGTTTGAAAGTACACAAAGACTTCTGTGAATACCCTGCCTAAAATTATTTTCATTATCTGGTAAGATAGTGTTAATTTTTACATTTTTCTAATGAAAATCTCTTAAAAACTGTACAGAATTTCAGAATGACTGACATTTCTGAAGCTGTTTCCAATTTTGAAGAGATGTTTGCCAGTAGATTCACAGAAGATGACAAAGAGTACCAGGAATACCTGAAACGCCCTCCCGAGTCCCCTCCAGTTGTCGAGGAATGGAACAGCAGAGCTGGTGGGAACCAAAGAAACAGAGGCAATCGGTATGTGATACTGCGGAAGAATAAACGCAGATGGTTGATGTGGGAGAGGATAGCTTTAATCTGCTGGACAGTGAGGGAGCAACCAGTGTTTTCAGTGCGGTAAACCCAATGCCTAGTAACAGTACCTGGCACATAGTGAGTGCTTAATAAATACTTGCTTTAATATTTTGTCAGCACCATATGTTATTCTAGTTGCTGTTCAGTTGTGTATCTACATGTGTTTTAATGTTGTTTTTAAATGTTCTTTCTATAGACTAATACTTTTCTTTGCAAATATGCTTTAAAATGTAGAATCTTCTAAAACTTTGTATTTGATTCCATAAAGAAGACATTGTTTTGGTTTTACTTTAGAAAAAAGTTTATAAAATGAAATTACTTCTGTTTAATAATTCAAAATAGTCAAAGGAATAAATTACCATACTGCTTTGGTACAACTGAATAGATTTCAGTTTAAATTAGAACTATCTTGTTGATTTGAGTTTGTTGTAGTCTGCTTATTTCTCTGTAAAGTGTATCCAGTGGACTACTGGAAGAATGATTTAAATATTAGGGAGGTTTTGGATAACTGGTGCTATAACATTCGGTAGCAAAAAATGTTTTTTTCCTCTCATTTACTGTGTATTAGATTGAAAAACCAAATGCACTGGGATAAATTTGTTATGTTTTTTTTTTACAAGGGAAGTTTAAAAACCTCTTTTGTTTTGTTGTAGGTTACAAGATAACAGACAGTTCAGAGGAGGGGATAGCAGACGGGGGTGGCCAAGTGACAATCGATCCAATCAGTGGCATGGACGTCCCTGGGGTAACAATTACCCACCACACAGACAAGAACCTTACTATCCCCACCAGTATGGACACTATGGTTATAACCCGCGACCTCCTTATGGTTACTACTGATAGAAATGTTGGAAGCTTTTAGTAAAACCATTATCTTTGTTTACATGACAAAAGTTTGTGTGTCTTCTTTTGGCCATAGTATTACATCTGATTTTAGAGAATGGCTTATTGATTTTTTTGAACTTGAGACTTTTTATTTTTAATAGATCTTACTAGAGAGATGTGATAGTTATTGGGAATACCTAAAAATGTTGTAGATTATATTGCTTGACTCTACCTCAGATTCTTCTTTGTTTCATGACTTAATAGTGCTTTGAGTTTGGTATATTTTTCTTATTTGACCTGTAGGAGTTCTGTCTTTAATTTATATAGAAATAAAAACTTTAAAATAGACAATGTTTGCTTTTACTTTGTAAGGTAAAGGAGTATCCATATACTTAAATGTGCTCATTTCTAAAATTCTACAGAGGTTAGTACTGTCAGCTCATGGATGCTCAGCTATACTTACTTGTGATGTCTATCACATCAGCAGGTGAAAGGTACAACAATTGTATTTTTTTTTTTTGGCTTTTGTTATGTGACTATAGTACTTTCGTTACATGACTATGGTACTTACTCTATAGGTATGAGTCAGCTCCACAATTATTTTGGTGTCTTTTTAGAAGGAAATCAAGAATAAAGCTGTAAAATGAGGAAAGAATCATTCTCAGTTTCAGCGTCTTGATCTGGTAGTGGGTGGGATTTGGGTACACATCATTGTATACAAACTCTAAGACTTTTGCTGACTTAAACATACTGGGTCAGAATTCATATGTTATACAAAAGTTTAACTCTGTAATAGTCCAACTTTCCTTTTTAATAATCTGTAAATAATGCTGCATTTTGCCTTTTCTTTTTTGGTATTTAATGTGGGTTGATTTCACAGTGTTATATTCACTCCCAGATGGATAACTTTGCTGCTTCCTCTTCTATAAATACAGTGATGCCGTTAACTTCCTTTTTTTTTTGAGACAGTGTCTCACTCTGTTGCCCGGGCTAGAGTGCCGTGGCGTCAGCCTATCTCACAGCAACCTCAAACTCCTGGGCTGAAGCGATCCTTTTGCCTCAGCCTCCCGAGTAGCTGGGACTACAGGCATGTGCCACCATGCCCGGTTAATTTTTTCTATATATATTTAGTTGGCCAATTAATTTCTTTCTATCATTAGTAGAGACAGGGTCTTGCTCTTGCTCAGGCTGGTCTCAAACTCCTGACCTTGAGTGATCCAC
>CAUYRT010024983.1:0-19171 GCA_963574885.1 Lepilemur ruficaudatus
AATTGGCCAACTAAAAATATATAGAAAAAAATTAGCCGGGTATGGTGGCGCGTGCCTATAGTCCCAGCTACTCGGGAGGCTGAGGCAGAAGGATTGCTTGAGCCCAGGAGTTTGAGGTTGCTGTGAGCTAGGCTGACGCCATGGCACTCTAGCTGGGGCAACAGAGTGAGACTTTGTCTCAAAAAAAAAAAAAAGAGTACATAGTATACTACTCCATTTATATTAAGTTCAAAATCGGGCATAACTAATTCATTGAAAAACAGTGGACAGAATATTTGTGTGGGGCAGGGAATGTTCCAGGTGCTGGAAATGTTCTATATCCTGACCTGAGCAGTGATGTATACACTTGCAAAATGTATCCAGATGCATACATCTGCAAAAATTTATTGAGCTCTACACCTAAGATTTGTGTATTTTATGTATGCAAGTTATACATCTCGAAGTAAAATATACAGCAGATAGCCATTTAAAAGATGTCAAACTTGTCTTAGTAGTCTAAAACACTGGTTCTCAAAGTGTGGTTCAGAGACTCCTGGAGTCCCTGAGACCCCTTCAAGAAGTCAAGGAGGTCAAAAGCTGGGTGCAGTGGCTAGCACCTGTAATGCCAGCTACTCTGGAGGATGAGGTGGGAGGATGGCCTGAAGCCAGGAGTTTGAGACCGCCCTGGCAACATCATGAAACCCTTTCTCTAAAAAACATAAATAAATAAAATAATTAGCCAGGCATGATGGGGCCCGTCTCTACTCCCAGCTACTTGGAAGGATGGCTTTGAGGCCAGGAGTTAGAGATCAGCTTGGACAATAAAGCGAGACATTTCAAAAAAAAAAAAAAAAAATCAAAGAGGTCAAAATTATTTTCATAACAGTGAGATGTTATTTGCCACTTTCATTGCCATTCTCTCAGGTGTATGGTGTTCTTCCAGAGGCTACATCATATATTGTATCACAAGAGATTGAAGGCAGAAGCAGATAGAGAATCCGACTGTCTTATAAAAATATTATTTACACTGACATGCAACGGGTTTTGTTACTTTTAAATTCATATTCTTAAAATGTCTCAGTTTTAATTTCTAATACAATAAATATCAACATAACCCCACATAAACAAAAGCTCTCTGGAGTCTTCAATAATTTAAGAGTATAGAAGGGTCCCAAAACCAAGAAGTTGGAGAATGACTGGCCTAAGAAATACAACAAAAACAGTAAGCTTCTCTCGCTAGTTCTCTTACAGTAATGAGAAATGAGGTATCAACATTTTCTCTGAAACCATCTGTGCCAGACAAAAATCACTGCTACTATATTTATCTGTGTACTTTCATCTTCAATTCAGAAAAAATAATTTCCCCCAAAATATTATTTTCCCAAGCAGGCTATATCACTTCTTAGCAGCAATGTTCTTAAAGCTTATTAAAGTAGACTTCAGATGAAAACTTAACCAAACTTTAAGCTGCTCTGCCAACAAAGAAATTATACCCTTGGCTACCAAGTCTACGGTCCCTAAATTCACACTAGAAGCTGTTGACCAAGCACAATTAACCCAAAGGATTCTAAATAAAATAAGGCTCTCCAGACACCACCCCCGCACACACACAGAGAAACAAGGGGGAGATGTTCAAGTCATTACATTATTCCTCCATTTACTTGTCAATCCAACTCATAAACTATTAACCCCTTTTTAACTTTCCAATTTTCCTTTATTTGAAAATTTGTTTCTAGACTACAGTTTTTTCCCTATCTCGACAGATGAAGATAAAATTTAAGAACTTAAAAAAAAAAAAGATAGCTTAAGTCATCTCTTGTTCAACACCTTGGTTTTACAGATAAGAACCATGAGGTCCCAAGAGATTAGCTAAGTGATTTAACAGAGTGAAATAATTGAAACTAAGATGCAGCCCTTCTGACTCCAGATCTAGTACCCTTACACTAACTAGCCCATTGTCACTTAAAATATGAACACTGCTTTAAAACAAACCAAACCACCTCCAAAATATTAATAGGAAGCAATGAAATTACTGCAACTATTTAAACAGTAAGAATATTCACCTATTTTTGCGTATCAAACAATTTTAAAAGTTGCAAAATAACACCTACACAAACCAAAGAGAGCCTACAGTTATCCCTCTTTGGATGCCAGATTCTAGCCCCTACACTGGAGGAGGTGGGGTGAGAAACATATACTTTGATAACACACTGTTTAAGTAGAGTACAGTCATTCTATAACCCAGATTCCTTTCTCTCGATGACCTTTCAACAGATCTCAACAGGCAGCAGCTCTCAGTAAGGAGAGGAATTGGGGGTGGAAGAAAGATGAAAAACAGAGGTGTTTTGCTTTTTAGCTCAGTACTCTATTCTGTGACAGTCAAATTAGCAGCACTTCCTTCATACAATGGGAGCTCCATGGACCTCATTCCTTTATTCCATTCCCTAAATCATTATTTATCATCTCTCAGCACAACTGTTAAAATACTGTCTCAATACCCCTATTACCCAACTCTCCTCCAACAAATCCACCATGACGCCATCAGAATTCTTTTTCAAAAACAAACAAATCTAATGTTTTACTTAAACTTGAAGGCCCATCTCATTATCCTAAAAGGAGCCCTAACATGGCACTCAAGGTCACTCCTTGTGATCTCAAACTATCTTTTTTAGTCTCATCTCCCATAAGTTCTCCCCCCCCCCAATATCTCCAGTGTTCCTTCCACTCTACTACTAGTTTTTCCTCTAAAAACATTGTACTTTCACACTTCCATTGACCCATTTCCAGTTAATGATTCTCAATTTTTCCCCCAGGGCACATTTGGCAATGTCTGAAGACAATTTTAGCTGTCACAAGGAGAGGTGTATTACTGGTATCTTGTGGGTAGAGGCCAGGGATAACTAGGATAGCACTCTACAACAAAATTACCTGGCCAGTAGCTTGTGCAGTGGCAGGCACCTATAATCCCAGCTACTTGGGAGGCTGAAGTGGGGAGGATTGCTTAAGCCCAGGATTTCGAGACCAGCCTGGGCAATATAGCTAGATCCCCATATCTCAATAACTTAAAAAAAAAGGAAGGGGGGGAGGAACAAAAAGAAGAAAGAATTATCTGGCTAAAACTATAAGTAGTGTTTAAGAAACCCAGAAGTCCCTGCTCTAATTAATAGGGCCATCAAAATAGTACAATTTTGAACACCAGCAAACCTCAACCAATCTCAAAATGAATGATTTCATCTCTTCTACTACTACATTTTTCACACCTCTATTTAATACTGCTCTTATTGCACTGTATAATTGTCTTATCCACTAGACCTTAGAGCCTTGAAAGTAGAGATTAATCATCTTTATATCCCCCACCCTGCGCCTAAAACGGTACAGGTTGAGCATCCCTAATCCAAAAATCTGGAATCCAAAACACTCCAATATCTGAAATTCTTTAAGTGCCAACATGATGCTCCAAGGAATTGCTCACTGGAGCATTGTGGATTTCAGACTAGGGACACTTAACCAGTAAGTATTCCAAATATTTCAAAGTTCAAAAAATATCCAAAATCTCAAATACTTCTCTGGTCCTGATCATTCCCGATAAGGGCTAATCAAAATATCCAAAATCTCAAATACTTCTGGTCCTGATCATTCCCGATAAGGGCTAATCAACCTGTATGAAATGAATGAATTCAATTCAGTCATTATAGTAGGACAGTAATCACCTATTCCTTCAATTTTTACAATTTCATCAAGGTTAAAGCACTTGCTCCCTAGTTGGTGGGATAGCTATAACTATAACCTTTTAGCTGAGATTACAGTTCTTTACTATCCAACACACTTTCTCAATCAGGCTGAGGGAAGTTCTGATCACCAACAAAGGACAGTTCAGATGTAGAAACCATCAACGGAGCCCCATGAAACTTTCCGGAGCCACCGTCCCAAAGGCTGCTTCTAAAGAAACAGAAAGTAGTAGACAGTGTTAACGGTGGCCAAAAGAGAAGCACAGGAAAAATGCTACCCAAAGTTCAGAAAAAGTAAAGACCACTTCCAATTGAAAAGAATCAGAAAATAACTTCATTAAGATGACATGTGAGCTAGGCATTGTAGGCTAGACAAAAGGGGAGGTGGTGCTCCAAGAGTAAAGCCACCAAAATAGGAAAGGCTGAAACACCCATGTTGACTATGAATAGTTTAATTACGTGGGAGAGTAAGAAGTAACCTTGCAAAAGTAGACTGGACTAAGTCAAAATGACCTCATTCTGGCAGAACTGGCATGGTTAAGAGTTTTGAGCAGTATTTGGGGAGAGCAGGAAGAGATAGGGATATACACTTGAGGAAAGTGATTCTTGTGGCTCTGTAGCTAAATGAAAGCCAAGGAATCTTCCCATGATTCTCCTTTCACTGACATGATGCCCCTTCCCATGATGCACTGAGGGTAACTAAAGTAATCCTCAGCTGACATTTATATAGGTCAGATAAGGACATGCACTGATGTCAGACAAGAACTACACCTGTAGGCACTACATTAAGTTCCTCCTCTAACCCTCGATTTGGCCCCACAATCCCTCTTGCCCCAGTTCAGTAAGCTGCAAGCCAGTAACTCTTAATTCCGGATAATCGATTAACATACATCTACAAAGGACACAATAAAGAGATTTTTCTAGTCATTTTCATGTGTCCAGACAAATGCTACATATAGCCAGTATCATTTCATACATAAGGCATTCCTGAAAATGTGACCGAAGTAAAACATTTCATATGAAATACTTCAAAGTCAAATAGAGTTACATGTTTTTAGAAGTCTTTTCCCCACTCCCAGAGTGCAGGCAGGTATTATAAAAAAACCCTAATTACCTTCACTTTTCAAATATAAGCTTTATTACACATTTGCCATACTTAATTTCCTATTTACCATTGAACAAAGTCAACAAACATAACCGATAAGCACAATTTAACCCAGTAAAGTTTAAGATCCACAGCCCTAATCAGTTCCTTCTGTTTCAAGGATATTAAGATCTCCAAGTGGTGCACATTTACTTTTTTGTTTTCCACTCATTTTTATAAAAGGGCAAAAATACATCTCAACCTGCACATAAACACATAAGATACTATTGTGCAAATAAGCAAAGCTGTTCTCAGACTAGCAAGACCACCTTGCAATTAAAAAAACAATTTCCATCAGCTAATGCTACAGAAGTCTGAACTTGACTTAAAGAAGGTATAGGGTCAGAGTTGTTAATATAGTTTATAAAAGTGTGGCTGGCGCGGTGGCTCAGCAATCCCAGCACTTCGGGAGGCCAAAGAGGGAGGATCACTTGAGGCCAGGAATTTGAGGCCAGCCTGAGCAACATAGCAAGACCCCATCTCCACAAAAAATTAGCCAGGTATAGTGACACACACCTGTAGTCCCATCTACTCTGGAGGCTGAGGCAGGAAGATCGTTTGAGCCCTGGAGTTTGAGGCTTCAGTGAGCTATGACATCACCACACTCTAGTCATAACAACAAAGAGAGACCTTGTCTCCAAAAAAATAAAAAATAAAAGAAAGAAACCATTGCCTATTAGGACTGGAATCATAACTCTGAGAAGATACTCAGTGACAGTGAATACGAGATATATGTAATTGCACGTATACATACATATATAATACATAACATGGGAGGATCCCAAGCTGTTTTACCTATCAACCTAGTGTTTGAACTTTTCACAACGTTTGTTTGACTTTTCACATGTTTTGGCAGTGTGACTGACAAAACTAAACTCAAGCAAGAATATTGCTGCCTAATAGGACACAAAATACAAAGGGTCTCAGATCTCCCCTTTCTCTAAAATTAACTGAAAAATTCCCTAGTTACACACTGGATTCACCTATTAAATATTTTTTTCTTTTAATGGCCCGTTCCTGAACCAAACTTACTCAATCACAATCTCCAGAGAATAAGATGTAGGCAAATATATTTTGAAAAAGCTCTACAGATGATTCTGATACACAGATGAGGTAGAAAATCACTGTTAGGCAGTCACTGAAAATAAAATTGGAAACCCATTTACTGCCTAATATATGTAGATGGTACATGTGTATACATGTTGAAGTCCACTGGACTTAGCATGGGTATGTCTGAAGAATAAGTTTTAGGTAAAATGTCTCATCCTAACAATATGCTTCTTCACATCTTATTCCTTAAAAGTATATTACCGTCATCATCACTCATTTTTTTCTTTTATTTTTTAAAGAGTCGGGGTCTCACTATGTTGCCCAGGTAAACTGGTCTAGAACTCCTGGGCTCAAAAGATCCTCCCTCCTCAGCCTCCTTAGTAGCTGTGATTTCAGACACACCCCATTAATGGTCATCACTTTATAATCCACAGTAATAACTGAATGATAAATTCAAGCCCCAATATACATAAGTGTCACAAGTTTCACGAAGTTTTTCTTTATAATAATTACATAAATTTTAATGATCACTGAAGTCCCATTTTCCATGATATAATGTAACAAAAAGATCTTTGAGGAATCTTATGCCTCTTTAAGAATGCTCATTGATCCTACTACACTAGTACAGGCTTCCCAGCCACCCCATACAGAAATTTAGCCCAATGGACCAAGGGGATTAAGAGACACAAACATCAAATGTCTGTTATTGCTGTTTCATTCATTCCATAAAACAATTATCAAGCAATGCCACAAAAATGCAAAATTCAAAACCCTTAGCGCTGAAAAGTTTTTGTGAAAATTAAACTGATTTTAAACTGAGTCAAATAAAACAATTCTCAAATTGAGATAGATCACGATACTAAATGTTCATTTATGGGATGACAAATTACTGGGAGACAAATGCCTGGCTTTTACATCTTTTAGGAAAGTTGCTAAACATTATTTTAGTCATAAACAAACCTATCACCCTTAACATGTTGGGAGACACATGGAAGGGGAGGAATCTATTTGCTACAAAGCTTCAATGTCTCCCTTGGCTAAACAAGACAGTTCACAAATTGCAGACTATTTCGATAGCCTTAAAAACTAAACCAAATCTAAAGCTAATCTGGCACAAGAAACAAACCCAAAGTTCTAAATGCTTTTTAAAAAATAGTCCTCAGTGTCATTTCATTAACATGGCACAGTACTGAAGCAAGCACCACTGGTTGAGCCTGACAGACCTCAGTCTCTCATCTGTATAATGGAAATAGTACCGTTTACATAAGGCTGTAAATGGAAAATGCTTAACAGCGCTGACATATAATTATGCTCAATAGATGATAATTATGCCGATAATTGAAAATGAGAAAAAAATCCATTTTCTTATTTATCCACTTGAAAATTCTAATAACACACTAAAACAACAGCCCAGTGGTTTTCAACTCGGTGCGTGAGAATCATCCACAATGCTTTTAAAATATACCTTTGCCCAGGCCCCATATCAGACCAATTAACCAGTCTCTAGGAGATGCAACCCAGGGATCAGTATTTTTTTTAAAACTCCTCCAAGTGATTCTAATGTGCAGCCAGGGTTGAGGTCCAATACATTAACTCTTTCCCAAATACTGTTAGACTCTATGTTAAAATAATACAAGAACTTAGCAATAAATATGATGGCTTTCAAGATATGGCTCCCAAAAGAACCAAATAGAAACTGAAATCCTGTTTCTCAGTTTTTGGGGAAAAAAAATTTCAAGATTCAGAAAACATACCAACAAGAGAGAAAATATAATGTAGGCTATCATAAAAGTATTACATTCTTTTAGAATAAAAATCAACTCAATAACCACAAGATCCACCCTCCAGTTTATTGCCCAAAAGATTTACAAGAGGATTAATCCTTTAACACACACTCCGATATATTTCAAATGACTTTCTTTAATCTGTCTTAAACAAGATTGGTTTCAATTTAAAATCCTGAAACTAAAAGTAAAAAGACATTGATATTGAAATTAAAAAATAAGCTGAAAGAACGCTTGTATGTGTCCAGCTAATAATCAAGAACTGAATGACTGGCAAATTCATGACAAACATCCACTTTCAAAACTATAACCAGCACTACTAATACCATGTAAAAGAAAAATCATCTCTGAGGAGATGTTCAAGAAATCTCTCATCTTAACATATCAGAAAATGTATTTAGAGATTCTGGAAGAAAAAAGATCCAAAGTAAATCCTACTTGAGCACTTCATAGATAAAACAAGAACTATGGAACACAAACAACAGACCCCAATAATTTGGTGAAAGATAAAATCTGCCCTTCAAAGCTACTTTCTGAGGTAAGATTCTCACATATACTGTTCCTACTGTTATTATTCCCTCCAGAAATTTTCTCAGAAACTACCAAGGTCAGCAAACAAAAGAAACAGCATGAGAATGTTAAGAATTACAACAGTTAAATGTTCATGCATAAAATGTTAGAGTTACAGAGAGAAAATTCATGTAGTCCAAAAGCCTTATTTTTAAATAAGAGAAAGCAAAACATACTAAAATGTCAAAAATATTTTGAGTTCACTCTTGGAACATCAATTCTAAATATTTCGGGTTTTCACTCTTCCCAAACACTGGAACAATAAAGTTTAAACGGTTAAAGATACAAGTATGACAAAGCACAACTTTAAAAATTGAGAAAAATGTTGACATCTTTGTACATTTAATAAACCTTTAAGAATCAGGAAGGTATTTGCTGAAACCAAAATGGCAGCCCAGTGAATCAGTAGAACAGTGAGATCTAAAGGAGAGTTTGCAGTCTCTATTTTAAGTTCAAGTGTACTGGTTAAGAAAGCCAAGCTAGTCATGATTAAGGAGTCCTTATCACAGGAGTAGACAATGAGCTCCGAGAGGGTTAAGTACCTGCTGGAAAGTTTCCTAACCAACGCACCCCAAATTAGTCTTCCTCAAAAGTTAAAGTACACAAACGTTATGTAGAGTTAAAGGACTTATGGGTTTCCACGTAAAAGAACGCTACAAATATTTCTCTCTTCCCAAAATAAAGTATTAATATTTAGCCCACACCTACAACTCACTCATTTAAATTCAAAGACAACCTGAAGCAATTGTACACACCTGTAAACTGCACCGTGCAAAATTCAATTAACGTTGTAACTACGGAACTTCCAAAAAAAAAAATAACATGCTAAATTTCAGCAGATTCTACTGGAAATCTTAAAAATTCCCATGTAAGTTCCGGTCGCTACAGAAACCCTTACAAATAATAAAAACATATACACCTGCTCTGTAACTCTTCAACTTAATATTTCACAATGAATGAAAAATGATCCATTTACCAAACCTGAAGCCTCACATTACACGAATCTGAAGACTTCGTCACTAACAAATTCGCACATGCTAATATTTTTTGCAGAAACAGTTAAAAATAGAAAGGTGGTAGGTCCAAGGTAGCTTGGAAGCGATTTCTGCATTCAAAACATCTTTCGCGGCTTTGGCCCTCAGCAAATTAAGGGGGGGCGAAGGAGGTGCGGGAGGTCGATAAGCGGGCTCAGACTCCCAGAGCACAGGGCCGAGGAGAAACTGCGGGTTATCGCGGAGGGTGGGGGGAGGCGGACAAGTCGTCAGGCCTGATAGCCAGGCGTAGCCGAGGCCTAGCTCTACAGCTCCAAATCACTCCACCTCAGTAATGGCGTTTGGTGTCAAGTAGAACGAGACTGAGGAGGAGAGCGGCTGCGAGTCGGCGGAGTGCGGGGCTGCAAGGCCCGGGGCCGGGGGCGGTTAGTCCCCAGCACTGACCCGGCCCCCGGGTGTGGAGGGGGGCCGGCACGCCGCGCCCGGAGACTCCATCCTCCCACTCGGCCCCAGACAGGACGGGAAGGGGGAGGAGGGGGAGGGACGGAGCCGTCAGCCATTTTCCCTTACAGTCCAAAACACATTGACACGCTCTCGGGACGCCGGCTCCACACAGAACAGAGCCTCGCGCGCCCGCCCAGCCCGCGGCAGAGGAGGGGGAGCAGGGAAGCCCCGGGCCCGACCGGCAGCCACCGAGGGAGGCACCTCATACACACCCCCCTCACCCTCCTCCCCTCACCCAAATCCAGCTGTTGGCCCCGGAAAGGCGCGTCGCCCGGCGCGGCCGGCTACTCACCGCACGACACAGGCGTCTCCTCAAAACCAGGGCACGCGGAGGCGGGAGGCAGCAGGCGACAACAAGGCTCCGTCCGGGTACAAGGCCTACCCTGGGTGCATCCCAGTCCCGGGAGTGACGGGCGACAAAGTATACCGAGAGGCTGCAGTGGCTGGGCTCGGGGCTGAGGGCGTGAAAACTAAAGGGCTACACACGGGCGACGAAATTCGTTCCTCGCCTCACCCGCCGCCTCCTCCTCCTCCTCGGCCGGCGGCGGCCCTCTTCCCCCTTCTCCCCTCGGGCTGGGGCTCTTGCTAAGCTCAGACAGGCTCCGGGCGGTGCGTTTCTCCTGCGTCACCTCCTCCTGCTCCTCCTCCTGCAGCGGCGGCTTCACCTTCCCCTAGTCGCCGCCTCTGTCCCCGGTCCGGGCCTGGTCGCTTTGCAGCAACTCACTCCTCGCTCCCGGCGCCGAACCGAGCACCGGGCGCTAAAGCGGCCGCCTCCCAGGAGAGAGGCGGCAGCAGCGGACTCCCGCGAGGCCCGTGAGCTGTGCAAGGCGGGGAGGGGCTCAGAACGGCAGAGGCCCGGACGGGCCGGGTGCGGAGAGGTTGCGGCTCCGGCGGCGGCGGAGACTAGCTTCCGCAGCCACGGATGCCCGTCCTCGTCAATATGGCGGATCCGGCAAACGAAAAAAAAAAAACCGCTCGGCCAGTGGCGGCGGCGGTAGCGGCGGCGGCAGCGGACTCCCACTAGCCCCTGTGCCGCCGGAGGCCCAAGGTTCTCCGCCCCCGCCAGGCCCCGCCCCTTGCAGGCCCCTCCTCTCGGCCCTCCCCCGGCTCCTGCCCAGCCCCCTCTTCTCCCCCTCCCCTTCGGGCAGGAGGGAGGAAGAGCGGCGTGAGCCGCTCGGGGGATCCGGCGCGAGACGCCAGGAACCCAAGAGCGGGGATGGGGGAGGGGCAGCCAATGCGGTAAAGACTGTTCACGCAGTGCCGTTTCTTCCGGCCGGCCCCTTCAGGGTCATGCTACGGCCAGAAACTATTCCCTGCCCCTCGGCTCGGCGCCAGGGCAGGGGTGGCACGAGAACGGACCGAAGTGGGGGAAGGGAGGCCCAAGATCTGGCGTATCACGCCGGAGAAGGGGCTGGGCGGTGGGGACTGGCAGGGTGTGTGGCCAGGACAGGGTTAATCGCGTGAGCTGCAGCCGCGTCGCTCATAGAGTTTGACTTGAGCCGCTTGTTTTTGTTCCATTGTGAACCGAGGCCCCGCCGACCAGTGCCCGGATGATGACGTCACTGCCCTCCCCCTTTTCCGGGATGGGAGGGTGGCGGAAAGACGAGAACTCAAGACCACGCGCTGGACGGTCGTAGCCGCGGTGCCTGGGGGTCCCGGCGGCGCAGCTGACCCGCGTCACGTGGCGAGCGAGCGGGCTGTGCCACGGGGCGGGGGCGGCGGTGCGAGGTCCCGGGGGGCCTGGCCACCTGCTCCACGCCGATAGGGGGAAGGTGTGGCTATCTTATGCGGCGGGAGGAGGGGGAGTTGCAAGTGAGGCCCTTCTCCCCACCCCATGAGGGAGGTGCTCTGAGAAACTAATTTCACACGATCCTGCAGCATCAGTGCATGAAAGCATTTAGGCTTCCTCACAGTCAACCACACTTTGGCTATAGGAACCCTTAAAACAGACCAGCAAAGAAAAAAATTATATAGTGCCCCAGACGGCATAGTGACTAGGCCGTACGAAATGTAGAAAGATTAGCTTCTGCGGCCAAATCATCTGCACGATTTGTTGGAACCCGGAAGGGCCTTGTGAACCCATCAGCTTATGTCATGGACTACTTTCTACATGTTTATATTCCAAAGTTCAGGCCGAACAGGAAAATTTGTAAGGCTAATCTCAAATAGATGGGGTGCTTGGAACAATTCTCAACAGTCTACCAAGGCTACCCAAATGAAGAAGAGGAAATAAATGCAGTTCCTAATTTACCACAGATTTCCTTTTGACTTAAAAATGTCCATGGACACCAAAGTGCATGCAAAAATCATAGTAAAACCCTATGAAACAAGATCTATTATATTTTGGATAGAACAGGGTTGAATTTCGTTATGCTATAATTACATTAATTTGTAATAAGGGATTGTCAAAATGGAATCCAAACTAAGGTGACACAGCACGTTACTGGTGTCTTTTTAAAAAATTTTTAAACCGTTTCTGTATACAGTACTAGACTGCTTACAAGGTTTTCACCACAAAATTAATAGGGTGTCCAAGACACATCATTCATAGCCCTACTAATTCTTAGCACATGTTATCTTGTTTTTATAATTATTTCCATGAATTGTTTGCCTCCCCCACTAGTTTATGAGCTCCTAGACAGTAGACACTACCACTCATGTACACTGTAGGCTTGCTCAGTGCATGGTGGTTTTATTTAATCCTCAAAACCCTGTAAAGTAGCCAGACACATATTGCTATCTTTGATTTTAGAAAAGGAAACAAGAGTACATGATTTGCCCAAAATCACCTGACAGGATTAGTGTCAATCACAGGTCTTTTAACCCTATAAAACCCTTGTTTAACCATTAACAAGGGTGTCCGCTCTCACCAATTCTATTCAACATTGTACTTGTGGTTCTAGCCAGGGCCAGAAAAAGAAATGAAAGGCATCCAGATAAGAAAGGCACAATTAAACTATCTCTACTGGCACATGACATGATCTTATATATAGAAAATTCAGAGGAATCCACTATAAAAAGCTATTAAAGCTAATAAGTGAATTTAGCAATGTTGCAGGATGTAAGAATAATATTTTTAAATCAATTATATTTTTATACACTAGCAATAAACCATCTGAAAATGGAATTAAGAAAATTCCATTTAAAATAACATCAAAAAGAATAAAATACTTAGGAATAAATTTAACAAAAAAATGCAAGATTTGTACACTGAAAACCACAAAACCTTGAAAGAAATTCAAGACCAAAATAAGTGAGAAAACATCCCATATTCGAGGATTAAAAGACTTAGTACTATTAAGATAGCAATGCTCCTCAAATTGATCTATAGAGTCAATGCAAGCCCTATCAGTATCCCAGCAGGCTTTTTTTTTTTTTGGCAGAAATTGACAAGATGATGCTAAAATTTATATGGATAATCAAGGGACTCTCAAATAGCCAAAACAATCTTGAAAAAAGAGAACAAAGTTGCAGGGCTACTACATACTAAATTTCAAAACTTACTACAAAGCTATACTGTATAAGGAGAGTTTTATATATATATACACCAACAAAATAGAATAGAAAGCCCAGAAATAACCCTTAACATACACGGTCAATTGATTTTCAACAAGGGTGCCGAGACCATTCAATGGGGAAAAGACAGTCTTTTTAACAAATGGTGCTGGGAAAACTGGATATATATGTGTGTGTGTATGCATATATACTTGTATGTATATGTACATATATGTGCAAAACAATGAAGTTGGACCTTTACCTCACTTCGCATACAAAACATAAGAGGTAAAACTATAAAATTCTTAAAACAGAGGGGAAAAGCTTCACCACATTGTATTTGGCAATAATTTCTTGGATATGACAATAGCACAGGTGACAAAAAAATAGATAAATTGGACTTCAACAAAATTAAAAACTTTTGTGCATCAAAAGACACTATCAACAGAGTGAAAAGGCAGCCTACAAAATGGGAGAAAATATTTGCAAATAATATATCTGATAAAGGATTACTATCTAGAATATATAAAGTACTCCTACAACTCAACAACAGCAAAACAAAAAACCCCATTCAAAAATAGGTAAAGGACTTCAATAGACATTTCTCCAAAGAAGATATACAAATGGCAATAAGCATATGGAAAGATGCTTAACATCACTAGCTTGTTAGGGAAATGCAAATCAAAACCACAATGGGATACCACTTCACACCCACTAGAAAGGCTATTAACAAAAATAAGGAAAATAATCAGTGTTGCCCAGGATGTCAGAGAAACTGGAGCCCTCCTACATTGCTAGTAGGAATGTAAAATGGTGCAGCTGCTGTGGAAAACAAGTGGCAGTTCCTCAAAAAGCTTAACATAAAATTACCATATGACCCAGCAATTCCACTCCTAGGTATATTCCCCGAGCATTGAAAATCGGGACTCTAACAGACACTTGTATACCACTGTTCATAGTAGAATTATTTGCAATAGCCAAAATGTGGAAACAACCCAAATGTCCATCAACAAATGAATGGATAAACAAAATTTGGTATATACACCCAATGAAATACTATTCAGCCTTGGAAAGGAATGAAACTCTAATACAGGGATGAACCTTGAAAACATTATGCTAAATGAAAGGAAGCCAGGCATAAAAGGTCACATATTGTATGATTCCACTTACCTGAGGTACCTAGAGTAGTCAAACTCATAGAGACAGAAAGAAGAATGGAGGGTACTAGGGGTGGGGGTGGGAAGGGTAATGGGAGTTACTGTTTAATGGGTACAGAGTTTCTGTTTGGGATGATGGAAAAGTTCTGGAAATGGAAGGTGGTGATGGCTGCACAACATTGTGAATGTACTTAATGCCACTGAATGATACTCTCAAAAATGGTTAAAATGGCAAATTCTGTTATGTATATTTTACCAGAATAAAAAAATGAAGAAAATCCAGCCAAATACTGGCAATTGCATATTGTTTAGTCTATAAATTACACTTTTACCAGCAGTTTTATTCTCAACTCTCAAGCTCACCAGCAACTCACTCCTTCTTATGTTCTGTGGACCTACCCAGAGCGTCAACTCCAGGGTGGACGTGGTCAACAGGACTGCCCCCTTTTGAGACATTCCACTCAGTTACTGGGATAAGAAATGAATAGTTCGGAGTTAAAAGAATAGGTTCAGGGGAAGCTGGGGGTGGGGGGTGGAGAATAAATTCAATAGCACAGTATAAGTCCTTAAATTAAAATTCATATAGTCCACACCTTTCTTCTTACTTCCTTTGTTTGGGTTTATCTTTTCTAATACCTGTCCTTTAGTTTTAAAACTGTAATTTTTCACTTCCTGGTTCTGCCTCATTAGGGAAAAACCTTATTATATTACATTTCCTCATAAAATTTCCCATTGTACTTTCTTCCCCCTCCCTTGCCCCAGAAATATGAGTAAGTATACTCATTGTTTACTAGAACACTTATCTTAAAGAATAGACAAAATTTCCTAGATAAATTGATATTATTTAATACTTTCAGGGCTCCAAATTTCAAAGAAGTTCTATAGGCAAGGGGTTAAATGCTTTATACTTGCTGGGCTAATGGCCAAACACATATAGAAGAGGAGGAAGCTTTGGTAGTATGTCCCCTAGAGAAGGCTTTGTGATTGAATGGAATGAAGGAAGTCCACAATGACTTACTATTTTTAATATAAAAATATCATAACTAAGAATCTAAATAGGTGGTCTCATTTCATCTGCCTTCCTGACAACAGGCAGAGGACGCAGCTAGGGAGAATGAGGGACAATATAAATTATTACAATTGATAGCATGCTATTGCTCATGGATATTCAACCAAATTTTAGATGCCAATGCCTAACAACATGCTTAGAAATAGTCTGTCCATCCTGTTCTGTAAGAACCTCTCTGAAACTGACGTATTCCCAGCCAAGGACTTGTATGCAGAGTCCTGCAAGGACACCAGGAATAGCTCCAGCCTTGAATCATCCCTGTGTTCTGGAGACATAAAAGATTCTACAGCAAAAGTGTCCTATACTTGCCTATTCAAGGGCGACCAGCTACTTGTTTTTAGTCACGGCACATGGGGCTCAGTCACCAATCAATACCATTGCCATTATATGGAGAACATCAAGGACAAGCTAGTTATCCAAGTCAGAGAATATTTAACATTAGTAACTGCACAAAAGTCTTAAAAACTTACAGGTTATATATGAAAGAAACTTGATAGTTGTCTCAAATTTGATAATCTTAAAAACATACTTGATATTACTAATTTGTGAAGCTGAAAAAATTTTCTAAATTATTAATAAGAAAAACATTTTTGATGAACCACGATTTTTTTTCTGGCTTTTGTGCTGTTTAATTTGTTGGCTTTTTAAATTTTGCAATTTGTGGTGATTACTTCTCTCGTTATAAATATTCCCTTTGTACCTAATTTTACACTTGTAATGTTGAAGTGGTTTTTTTTTCAAAGAAGCCTCTCAAAATTGTATAAGCATCAGGCTTCACAAAGCCTAGGTTTGTCCCTGTAAAGAGGGATAAGGTAATAATAAATAATAAAAGGCCAAACCCTGAAGGTGTCCATAGTGTCATTAGAGAAAGTCTGCATATATTTTCTGTTTCTCTAGTTAAAAAAACAAAAAGAACAAAATCCCCAGCAAGTTTAAAACATCAAGAAAAACACAAAAGAAAGAAAAATGTATGCAACAAGATGAAATCTTTTTTATCCTGATTTTCAAAAAAAACCTTGAGAAGCCCAGGAGATGGGAGATGAGCCCCAGGGCCTAGGCACCAAACTGGATAGCTCTACAGGAAACTCAAAGAAGAAATCTGGGGAAGGAGCTGAAGGAAGGAAGGGTCACTGAGGGGGCAGGGAGGAAGAGAGGAGCCAGCCAGGAATCTGGAGGCTGGGCCTCCTGAGGTAAGAAACCACAGAAAAGCCCAGGGAATGGACAGCTATTTTACTAAAAAATGGCTTTCAAAAATTTTTTCTTTTAAAGAGACAAGGTCTCTTTAAAGAGACAAGGTCACCCACTATATTGCCCAGGCTGGAGTGCAGTGGCTACTATTGATTAGCACTGGAGTTTTGACCTGTTCCAACCTGGACCTGTTCACTCCTCCTTAGGCAACTTAGTGGTCCCCTGGTCCCAGGAGGTCACCCATATTGATGCCTAACTTAGTGGGGACATCTGATGAGCATAGCACACTACAGCCCAGAACTCCTGGACTCAAGCAATCCTCCTGCCTCAGACTCCCAAGTATCTGGGACACCAGACACACACCAGCACACCCAGCTCCAAAATTTTGATACTGTGTAGCAGGTACCCTGGACATTAGGACCCCAACATTGCTGTTACTGAGAAGGGACATCTCTTCAGAATGAACATATTCCCATTGTGATCTATGTATCTGGATTTGGCTAGCATGAGGTTATCACCACAGACAGGTCATCTCTGAGTATTAAAGATTTGAGGAATGAGACTTGAAAAATGCTGGCTGGACCCCAGGACAACCTGCCTCCCTGGCAACTCTACATTACCCCCTCCCCCACAGGATGCATCACTGTCAATATTTCACCAATGAGTGCATTAGCCAGTATTTTCAGTATTATTTCATTCCTTTTGCTCAAGAGTTTTTGGATCTTTTGGGATTTAAAATTTGAAACGGTTCTTTTTTATATATTTTATATAAACCACCATAGTACAGAATAATTTGATTCTTCTGTTTTTACTAGCACGGTGTTGCTTATTTCATCTAAGCCTAAGAAGTACATATTTTTCCAGTTGGAGATATCACCAGTTTATGACACAGATTACCCCTCACTCCTGACCCTATGCTAGTTCTAATAAGGGAGCCCCAGGTGGGCTCCTTAACAGTGGTATAGCTCAGATCTATCCATGTACCTGTCCAGAAGATTCCAAATTCTCCAGGTCTTACCTTGCTAAAATGTAATCCTCATGATTTAAACGTGGATGACAAAGTTAACCTTTGGTTTTCTCAACCATTTTCACAATCAAAACTGCACTGCAGACGCCCAGACCAACCACTTGCTAATTCAAGTCAGACATCAAGGCAAGTTCTTGCTAGATTTTCTTTACATGATTGTAGCCTGGAGAAGCTTCAGCTCCACCTTGTTTTCTGCTTTAGCAGAGAAGACATAGCATCCCTACGTCGTCTTGCCCAGCCTGGAAGTTTTGTAAAAAGGCAAATTTTCAACCAACTTTCTTTTGCTAGAGTTTCTTCAAAGTCTATTCCAATTTGGAAATACTGCTTATCTCAGAAAAAAGTAAACACTTTTAAGCTCATAAACAAATATGTTCATTTGCTACTAATGCATGTACTACAACATCATTAATTTGGATCTCACTCAATTAAAACATGATACTCTAGACCTGCAGTCCCCAACCCCCGGGCTGTGGACTGGTACGAGCCCATGGCCTGTTAGGAACTGGTCCGCACAGCAGTAGGTGAGTGGCCAGGCAAGGGAACAAAGCTTCATCTGTATTTACAGCTGCTCCCCATTGCTCACATCACCGCCAGAGCTCCGCCTCCTCCCCCTCCCCCACGGAAAAATTGTCTTCCATGAAACCAGTCCCTGGTGCCAACAAGGTGGGGGACAAGTGCTCTAGACAGCAACGGTCTTGAATTTTATGCTTGCCCTATCATTGAGGGAAAGAAAAAAAAAGAAGGCATATTCAAACCAGCAGTATAACAAAATTATAAGAGAATTATTTACAATCTAGTCTCTATTATAGAGTCGTTTTGGACATTTTAGAAAAATCTGTTAAAATACTAAACTCCTAAATCATTCTTAGTAATTAAAGTAGCTTCTCTAAAGCATCTGGAATCAGCATAGTAATAACCTGCGAGCTTTGCACAGAGCTTTCCAGAATCAAGAGAGGCAGAGCCAAAGGTCCAAGTTAAAGAGGCACCCCCCAGTGACTCTACTGCAGGCTACTAAAGTTTGAGATCCACTTCCTTCAGGACTTCTAAGGCAGAATTCATCTTCAAAGAGTGTCTATATGTGTACCTCAGAAAATATATATAGTAATAAAGTGCTGTTTTTCTAAAGATACTCTGCAATTCAAACTTTTCACTAATTCAAAGAGGCTTTCTTTCAACAAAAATTGGTAAGATTTTTGGGTTTTGCTTATTTATTTTTTTATTCTAAACACTACATTTTTGACTGCTAGAAAAAACAATTTTCTTGGCTCTTAGGTATATTTTCCCCTTTCATTCTTTTAGATAAAAATTTACTCCTGGCCGGGCATGGTGGCTCATGCCTGTAATCCTAGCACTCTGGGAGGCCGAGGTGGTAGGATTGCTCAAGGTCAGGAGTTCGAAACCAGCCTGAGCAAGAGCGAGACCCTGTCTCTACTAAAAAAATAGAAAGAAATTAATTGGCCAACTAAAAATATATAGAAAAAATT
>CAUYRT010024984.1:0-49449 GCA_963574885.1 Lepilemur ruficaudatus
GTCCCAGCTACTTGGGAGGCTAAGGCAGAAGGATTGCTTGAGCCCAGGAGTTTGAGGTTGCTGTGAGCTAAGCTGACGCCACGGCACTCACTCTAGCCTGGGCAACAGAGTGAGACTCTGTCTCAAAAAAAAAAAAAAAAAAAAAAAACCACTGACAGAACTTTGGTTCTTAGGCTCTTACGGCATCTATTTTGATTGCCCAGGCACCAGTTCCTTGTAAATTTTTGGCTGTATCCTAGTTCCTTGAATCTGCTAATTAGTGACCATAGAATAATGTGTTGCAATAGTTGAAACAGGACTTTATTTAGCACAAGAGTTTCAAAATGTACTTGAAATGATCTATAAATATAAGTTGGGTTCTGTTTATAATTAGTTTTACATATCTGACTTTACTGTACAATTGCCTTTTCATGGTTAACGTAAGTTTGAAAATTACTGTTTTGGCATAAAGCATATGTCTTACTAGATATGGAATTACTACAATCTATGAATAAGGCTGCTTCTTAAATATTTCTACTTGTGCACTCTCTTAAATGCAGAATTTGTGGGACAGTTACAAATTCTAGATTAAATCCATTTTGAACATCTAACAAAACCTGATACTATAACACTTTTAAAATAAAGTATTTCTTTTAAGCAGGATTTTTTAATAAAGCACTAACACCCATGCAGATAGGACAAAAAAGCTAACATATTTCACACTTCCCAATCCTGGAGTACAAAACTCTTTTTTCCTGCCTGTTATTAACAGGACCAAACTTCTGTCTACAGTAGGAAAAAAGAATTACTAACTAGCAACTATTAAGATTCTCTACTTACCATAGTCCTTTACTAGGCAAGCTGATAAAACAGCTCCTAGTTGTAAGAGAAAATTCAGGGGAAACCCCCCAAAATTGATTAGTCTTATCTCCATATTGCAGGAAGTCTTCTAAATCAGCAACTTAAAAAGGATTCTTGCTCCTGTGACTAAAATTTTATTTGAGTACTTCCTCTATTAGCAATATCACTACCACTGGGTGGATGAACCGGTGCTGGGAAGGAGAAAATCTGTCAGTATTTACTTCAGACTCAGAAATATGTTTAAAAAAAACAGTCTCAAACATTTTGATAGTTAAGACAAAATACCTTCACTGTATGTTATGTTCTCCCTTTCTGGAAATTTATGAACTTGCTATGTGAGTTTCTGCAAACTGGTTCAAACACATTTGAGTTGATAATTTAAGACTATATGTATCAGAATTTTTAACACTTCATTAAAATAAGAGCTAAATTTTTGGCATATTATCTTCAGAACACCTTAAAAACAGACTGCAAATTCAACTCACATTACCAATACTAAAACCTCTTTTCAACCAATTATATCATAAAAGACAGTGACTTTGTCATTAAGTTTAAAAGGTGGCATTCTCATGTTTCAGTCCCATGCTGCCATTTGAGATGAAAAAAAAGGCAACTGTCAGAAGGATTTGAATTGTGATCAATTTGGACAGCTGGTAATAAACTTGCTTTCTCACAATTCAAATTAGTAAACTTGAAAAATCAAAGCAATTTTTGCTTTTAGAACTGAATTCTTGAGTTTTTCAATGTTGTACTACAAAGGCTTACAGATTAGATTAACTTCTTTCTCTCACAAGATCATCCCAACCAGGCTCCATTTCCGTTGTGGCAATCCGAAACAGGGCTTGAAGATGCTGATCTGTCCATGGCTGGCTCAAAGTGTGTTGGTTTTGAGTCAAATACGAAAAAGTCTTTTCGCAGATTTGGTTGCTATCAAACAAGGATGCCACCTTGCAGGCAACCCCTTTGATAATTGGGTAGGATTCGGCAGACAGTCCAGCATAGAACTGCCCCAAGTCTTTGACTCTGTATTCATTCCAAAGATTAGTGTTTGCCTGAAGTTTTGTTAACTCCACCCTTACTGAAATCGGTGCATATTCAGGTTTAAAGTTAAATGGATTTGCAAAAAGTTCTAAGTCCTTTTTAATGAACCTGAGGTCCTTAAAATGTCTCTCAAATTCTTTTTGGAGACGACAGATCACCATTTGATACCTATCAGGATCAAATATTTTTTCATCATCCTTATTTTTCTGTTTAAGCTCATCAACAATTTCTCCAAGAGCAGGAAAGTCTGCTAGATTTTTTTCCTCAATATGTCTCTGAAAAGAATTCAGCTTAACTTCAAAAGTACAAATATGGTCAAAGGCAGCAGCAGCAAAGACTTTACTAACTTGCAATTGTTTGCTGAGCCCTCGAAGGTGTTCCATAACATCCACCAAGAAGCCAAAGTCACAAAGCCACTGCTTGTCTGAGAAATGGACTGTTGTTGCCCCTACTGAAACCAAGAATGCTTCCAGTTTTTTTCTTAGAGAAAATATTCTCTTTAAAGTTCTCCCTCTTCTAAGCCAATTGTTCAGACATCGTCCATTAATCCTGTCGCTATGCTCTGATTCAGACTCAGCTAGTAAAGCCTGAAATTCGGGTCGCCTAGCGCCTCTGGTCTTAACCAAAACTATCCATTCGGATATGGTATTTATGATCTGATTAATATCTACATCGTAGGAGCTCAACAGTTCCAAATGAAGAAACCCTGAATAATGGATAACATTCCAACAGTTGGGGCTTACGGCCTTTTCTCTCATGTATGAGACCAGTCCTGAGTTCTCACCAATCATCCTCAAAGTGTGGGTCGTGGTTAGTCCAACCATCCGCTGCAAGCTAAGCCCTGCAGTTTGCAGGGCGTCTAAGATTGCCGACATGAGCGCCCCAACACTGAAGTGATGAGTCAGGTTGATCATGGTCAGAAGATCTTCTTGCACCTCCAGCTCAGGGCTCACGCCGCGGATAAAGACCAGGAGGTAGTTCTCATACGCCACAAAAGCCTGGTCGTCCAGGGCAATAGAATAGGCTTTGAAGTCTCTGGCTCGGGTAAAAAGCTGATTGCGTAGATTCCTGTCAATGCTCAGGATGCTCCGTCTGGTGACCGCTGGAGATAAATCAATGCCTTGCAGGACGCCTACGTGCTCCGGCAGTACCTCTCTTAGCAGCGTCTCCATGCACTGGTATACAAAGTTCCCCTCGCCCCAGCCGCAGCCCTTCAAGGCCAAGAGGCGGCAGATCCCGAGGCCGGCACGGGTAGCTCTCTCCTCGGGAGTGAGCGAGGGCACCGGCACGTCGCCCTGACGCAGACGCTCCACCAGGGCCGCGCGCTCGCCCTCCGCCACATACCGCTCGTAGTATTCGTGCTCGGCCTCGTAGTGGCGCCTGACGTCGCGTTCGCGGGTAGCTACGATGAGGCGGCGACAGACCAGGCACAGGGCCCCGTCGCCCTCCGCAGGCTTCTCCATCAAGTAACGCTCGGTCCACTCGGGCCGGAAAACTCCGGACTCGTCGACTTCCATTTTGCTCCTTTTGGGCGTCATCCACATTCTGCGGGAGGCCGCAAGAGCGGGGCCAACCTCGGGCCTCAAAGAGAAAGGAGGAGCCAGCGCAGAGCCAAGCACCTCCTCAGCGCTGCGCCAGATCACCTCAGCAGACGGACGCCAGCCCCTGCTACGGCATCTCTGCTCCTATTGGATGGATATTTCGTATTCCCCCTAACGAACCAATAGGAAGAGCAGACAGCGATCTCTAATGCGCAAGCGCATATCCTTCTAGCGGGCGCTTTAGGGAGGGACGAAGAGACCCAGGAACTCCCGGAGTTGAGAAACTTGACTGGCATTCAAGCTGCCCAATCAATAGCTGCCACTAAAAAGTGGGGCAGGACGGTAAAAGCCAGATTTAAAGGAAGGACGTGGGCGCGAGGCACTGAAGTGATTGGTTGAAGGCACTTCCGGTGAGCCTCTGGACGTGACCAGGGCTCCTCTGGCGCCAAAATGTCGCTCGTAGCAGGGGTTATCCGGCGGCTGGACGAGACAGTGGTGAACCGTATCGCGGCAGGGGAAGTTATCCAACGGCCCGCTAATGCCATCAAAGAGATGATTGAGAACTGGTACGGGGTCGAGGCGGGCTCCCTTAAAGATTACGATTTAACGGGCAGCGCCTGTGACTGCCTTGGGCACGCCTCCCTACTCTGGGCGGAGGCGTATAAAGCGCATGCCCACAGCCGCAGCGGCCGCGGGGTTCCTTGGCTCGCGCCAGTTTGGCTTGCTTTCTTCCCGCGTGCTGCGTGCTTCTTGACCGCTCTCGCGAGACTTTCTGGGGTTATTTGGGGCTCAAGTGGTGTCGTATGCTTGGTATTGTTTTAATGGTACTGTTAACTAAGGAAGTTACTTAATTTAAAATTATATATGCAGAAGATGTAAAAATAAAGGTGTGTAAAGGTTTATGATGAGGGGGAAAATCTGTGTGATAACACAGATAATAAGTTAATAAGTTTCTTGCTTATTCATTCCAGAAACCATTCATACATATTCAAGAGCACGATTCATTTTAAGTCGTCAGAGTTTTAGGACAGGATGATGGGCTTTGGACTTGTCTTTCCCCTGTTGTTAAATTACTGACTTTGCTTAGTATTTTGCTGCTCTTTAGTTTTGGCGGGGGGACATTGCGAAGATACCTGATTTTATGGGTCATCCATGGATTCTGAAGCTTAGAACTGTCACAAATAATGTGGACGGAAGAGGTTAAATACATGTGGAAGGAAAATAGGTGTGGACTGTAATCTTGGAAAAAAACCACCGATGCCCTTATGTACCTAAACGTTATGTTAGATCCTTTGTGTTAAAATCAATTGATGTTAGTGAATTTCGTATATTGTAGAAAAAAGAATGCTCCGGTGAAGAATGGTAGGTTTGTAGAGAAATTTATTGTGAACACATAAACTGTTTAGAGCAATGGGACTGAAAGAACAGCGGCAGAGTGGACCACTAGGGAAAAGGAAGAGAAGATATACAAAAGGAGCAGGGAACCTGGGGGCATTTTCTCCTTTTGACTTGGAGTGGTAGTTGCAGTAATAGTAGGCTGGCTTTTGTTTCTGCTGTGTTACTACGTTAGAATGAACTGAAAGAATAAATTGGGCCAATTATTGTCCTGTGCCAGAATACTGTACAACTAAATATGCTAGCTCAGTGACTTAGATTGGAGTCCAGTTATGCTCTTTTTAATATGTAAATCAAGATGGCTAATACAAGGTTCAATACAGGGGCTCCTGAGAAAGCTCTTTAGTATTTAAGTAATTTATTGTCTTACTTCTGAATAAAGAATTATCTGTGTAGGAAGTTGATGACTGCTCTTTCTCATGTAGCCGGTACTAGAGAATTTGTTTCCTCTAGCAGGTGCTCTATACTTGTAGGTTACTCTTTGAAAGTACCCAAGATATATTGGTTTCTTAAAGAACTTTCTGCATTGCCATTTTTTTTCTTTGCTCCTCATAAATATATTTCCTTAAACAAAAGGGTATAATAGAGAAAAACATTTTAGAATTTTTTTTTTTAATGACATTTTAATAGAATCACTTAGGAAGCTGAGGCTGAATAAAATTGAAGCAACAGAGAAGAGGGTAAGAAAGAGGTGTATGCTAAAAGAGTCCTACTTTTAACTTCATTTACTGTCTTTCCTAGAGGAACAGGAATAATGCTGAAGGTCTTATTGGGAGTGATAGTTGTTCTGTCCCTCTCTTCCCTCTCCTTCACACAGTATATAAACTCATACAATGTAGTCACTGAGCTTATAAGACAAAGGAAAAACACATTAATGAAGCACTCGTATTTATTTGCAGTTTGTTATTATTGCTTGGCTCATATTAAAATATGTACATTAGAGAGTAGTTGCAGACTGATAAATTATTTTCTCTGTTTGATTTGCCAGTTTAGATGCAAAATCCACCAGTATTCAAGTGGTTGTTAAAGAGGGAGGCCTGAAGTTGATTCAGATCCAAGATAATGGCACTGGGATCAGGGTAAGTAAAAACCTCAGAGGAGCAGGATGTTTGTGTTCTTTGTGTGGTATCTCTGCAGATAGGACCTTTCCCTGTTCCAGAAACTCTAGGCTTTTGCAGATGGGATTTTTTTGACTGAAAAATTCAACACCGACAATAAATATTTATTGAGCACCGATTTTTTGCTGGGCACATTCAGGGGATATGGCAAAGAATAAAACAGATAAAAAATCCTTTCTGTTCTGGTGCTTACATTATAGTGATGGAAGACAACCAATAAATAAGTACAATAAATAGTATGTCAAACAGCATGAAGTGCTATGGAGAAAACTAAAGCAGGGGGATAGGAGTAGGAGAGTGGGGAGGGACACAATTTAAATTGAATCATTCAGTAAGGCTTCAGTGTGGATGTGATATTTGAGGAGAGATCTAGTGGAGGTCAAGGAGCAAGTAATGAGGCTGTTTAAAGAATAAGTGTTCTGGGCAGAGAGAACAATAAATGCAAAGACCATGAAATGGTATGCCTGACATGTTTACCTATTGAAGAATGACTTCCATTCTCCTCCCAGGCCCTGGTAACCACCATTCTACTTTCTGTCTCTATGAATTTGACTACTCTGGGAACCTCGTATAAGAGAAATCATGCAATGTTTGTGCTTTTATGACTGACTTATTTTACTTAATGTCTTCAAGGTTCATCCATGTTGTAGAATGTGTCAAATTTTCATTCTTACTTAAGGCTGGGTATTATTTCATTTTGTTTATCCATTCATCTGGTGATGGACATGACCAGCTTCCAGATTGAAGTATGCTGACATGACCAGCAAGGAGGCCAGTGTGCCTAGAGGGTGAGGAGGGAAGAGTAACAGATACCGTCTGAGAGAGAACATGTAGGTCTTTGTGGGCCATGGTAAAGTCTTTACAGCTTTTATTATGAATGTGATAGAATGTTATTAGAGGGTTTTAAGCAAAGAAATTACATGGTGTGGTTGAGTTTTATTTTTTTAAAAATCCTTTGTCTACTATGTGCAAAATAGACTGCAGAAGAGCAGGGCAGAAATATTGAGGAGAGTCTTCACAACAATCCAGGAGTGGGGTGGTGACAGTGGACCAGTTTGGCCACAGTGGAGATGTAAGAAGCAGTGAGATTCTGGGTTGCTTATGAAGGCAAAGCTCTCAGAATTTGCTGATGTAAGGTGTGAGAGAAAGAGGAGTCAAGAATGATTTCAAGGTCTTGGCCTATGTAAATGGCAAAAAGAGTTGCCATTTACCAAGGTAGGAAAGACTATGGAGAAGGAGGTTTGGGGGAAGATCAGAAGTTCATTTTGGGGCATATTAAGTTTAGTTGCCTGTTAGTTGAATGTGTGTGTGAGTCTGGAGTGCAGGGGAGAGGTTTCCATTATGATGGTGTTGAAAGCCATGACACTCACATGAGGAAATACTCAACATCATTAGTCACTGGGTAAATCAAATAAAAACCACAAAGATATACCAATTCATACCCATTAGGATGGCTATTATTAAAAAAAAATAGCATGTTGATGAGAATGTAGAGGAATTGGAATTCTTGTGCATTGCTGGTGGGAATGTAAAATAATATAGCTACTGTGGAAAATGGAGTGGTGATTCCTCAAAAAATTAAACACAATTACTATACGGTTCAGCAATTCCACTTCTGGATATATACCTAAAAGAAGTAAAAGTAGGAACTCAAACAGATTTTTGTATGCTCATATTCATAGCTGCATTATTTACAATAGCTGAGAAGTAAAAGCATCCCAAGTGTCCTTCAACAGATGAATGGATAAACAAAATGAAATAATACCCAGAAATGAAATAGGAATGAAAATTTGACACATTCTACAACATGGATGAACCTTGAAGACATTATGTTAAGTGAAATAAGTCATTCATAAAAGGACAAATATTGTATGATTCCTCTTATATGTGGTTCCTAGAGTAGTCAAATTCATAGAGACAGAAAGTAGAATGGTGGTTGCCAGGGCCTGGGAAGAGGGAGGAGAATGGCAGTCATTCTTTAATGGATAAAGAGTTTCAGTTTTGGGGAGAAGATGAAAAAGTTCTAGAGATGGGTGGTGGTGATAGCAGTGTGAATGTACTTAATGCCATAGAACTGTACACTTAAAAATGGTTAAGATGGAAAAGTTTGTTATATATTTTTTACTACAATTTAAAAAATTATCTGTAGATTTTTAATAAGGAAGTTTTCTATTTAAAAAAAAAAAAAAAAACCCATGAGACTGAATGAGATCATCAAGAGAGTGAGTGTAGATAGAGAAGAGGTCCAATGATGGAGTCCTGGGTGACTCCAGTGTCAGGTGGTAGGGACATGAGGTGGGGACAGTAATGGCACTAAGAAGGAGCAACCTAATAAGAAAGCATGATGAGCGGATAATGTGGTATTCTGAATGCCAAGTGAGGAAGTCACTGCTAATTTAAAAAATTCAAAAAGATTTGGAAAAATGAGTAACATGATTATTTACTCATTTTTTTGTATCTAATAGAAAGAAGATCTAGATATTGTATGTGAGAGGTTCACTACAAGTAAACTGCAGTCCTTTGAGGATTTATCCAGTATTTCTACCTATGGCTTTCGGGGTGAGGTAAGCTAAGGATTAAACAAATATGTGAAATGTTGATCTTCCTGTGATGCGACCGCCATTTGTCAGTGTATATTTCTCAACATGGGTAAATAAGATTTGGTACTTTTTACTTGTTATATACATGCAAATCTGAACGAGCTTAATTAACTTTAACTTTGCAAGACTGAGAATTGTTCATAAATAAACTGTTTTATAGTAGACCTCGGATATTATTTGTCTCTTGATGGAAGTGCCCAACACCACCTCTCACGTTTTCTTCTCAAAAAGCAAATGTGAATCTGATTGGTACTTAGATCTAAGTACCAACATATGGAAAATAGAGGACAGGGGAGCATGGTAAATGATACTGAGGTTGGGAAACTACGTGACAAAACACTTGATATGAATGAGGCCTAATATATAGATCTTACCTAAATCTTGATTTAAGCAAACTGTAAAAAAAAATTTGAGACAGAGATATGTGAACACAGATTGACTACTTGATGGTAGTAAGCAGAGATTATTAATTTTCCTGGTATTTTTATTTTATCATTTTTTTTGAGTGTTTATTTTTTAAGGTACATACTGAAATGTTTGTGGATTAAATTATGTGATGTATCCTAGGAATATATGATATAGAAAATAGATAAAAATATTTTGAAGACTAAAATAGGATCTTATACTTTATGACTTAATTCCTTATGGATATCTTTTCATTCAATATAGGCTTACAGAGTTTTTCATGGCTACATAGTATTCTATTATATGTATGTATTATACTTTGTTTAAATGGTTTCCTGTTGAACATTTATGCTCCGTGCCATTTTTTCCTGTTTAAGGTTCTGATGAATATTCTTATACACACATCTATGTTTTGTTTATTCATATTTCTTTAGTATACATTTATAGCAATAATATTCTTAGGTAAAAAATGCATATTTTAAAAACTGTGTTAGTTTCCTATTGCTGCCAAAAAAAATTGCCACAAACTTAGTGACATAAAACAACACAAATTTACTATCTTACACTTCTGGCATTTAGAAGATTTGGGTCTCACTGAACTAAAAATCAAGGTTTTGGCAGGGCTACATTCCTTTCTGGAGGCTCTAGTGGACCAGAGAAACTATTTAGAGTAGTTATTTTGGGGGAATGAGAGTAATGATGAGAGAGAGGAAAAGAGCCTATTACTTTTCATTTTGGGCCTTTCTGTGGAGTTTTTGAATTTTTTTTTATCATGAATGTGTATTACTTTTATTTAATTTTTAGAAAATAAAAGGCAGCTGTGACCCAATCACTGTAATTTGGATCAATTAGATCAAACCAGGGTGGTCTCAAGTACCTTCTTTCTCACAGTAACCCCCAGATTGCTCCAGGTAGAGGCAATTTCCAAGAGACGGTTCTCCCTGAGGCTGCACCTGATTTTAAGTATGCCTCAGGTCAAGCTCTAGGAACGTAGTTTCATTCTGTCTTTGCAATTTCCTGGGTCAGTTTCTAAGCCCCTGGAGCCTTAGCCCAACTGTAAGATATCTTTGGGGGTATTATTTCCCTGTAATTATACAGGGAAGATTTATTGAGGGATTTCTGTGTGCTAGTCATGGGTCCTCATCACTTTGTACATATTAACTCCTACTCCTGACAATAACCCTGCAGGGTAGGTTCATTTCTTACCATGTTTTACATGAGGAAACTGACTCAGAGATTAAGAAACATGGCCAGGCACGCAGCTAGGAAGTGGCAGAGTGGAGAATAGAACCTGGGCAGTTTAACTCTGGAGTCTGTGCTGCTGTCCACTTGCTCTACTGCTGATGAAAAGGCCCCTGAAGCAGCAGGACTATCTGCTGTCCTATGTGTAGTGGCACTGTTTCTTCCTGATGTGATATTGTGTTGTTCTACTGTGCATTTTTAATGTCCTTCCTTACACAGGCCTCAAAATCATATACATTTTTTAATGATGAAAATTAGCTTAATTACATAAACCAGGGAAATCCAGCTAGGACCTGAGCCTGAGCCATGTTTCCTTTAATGAAATGAACCTGCTGTGGCTGAATTCACTGTCTAATGAGATACTCTCACACAGACACCGTCATATCACAGTTCCTGGGTTGCATCGTTACATACTGTGAGGTCCTTCTTATGAAAAGAGATACAGATCCCAAGGGGCCAAGAAACCACTCTTGATTTATAAGAAAGAAAAATTGGTCATGGGTTTTTAAAATTTGTTTTATCTTAATTGCATTATTTTAAATTTACATTTCTAAACTTACAATTGCTTATATAAAACAGTTTTGAGTAATAATATACATCACTATCTATTTTCAATGATTCCATTGTCAGTTTCTGAAGACAAGTTTTTAAATTATTGGAAGACACATCATTGAGAATATTATTACACATGCCTGTAGTTCTGCCACCTTAGCACAATTCCTATTAACACAATGTTTTAGTGTGTTTCCTTTTGGACTTTTTTATGTGTATTTTCCCCTAATTCTAGTAATTATGATACAGATTCAATTTGGTATCCTTTATTTTTAACATGTGCTCAAAAGGAATGAACAAACTGCTCATCGTTGCCACATGTTAATACAAAATAGAAAAGGCAATTTAGATAACCTTTCCCTTTGATGAGGTGACAGTGGGTGACCTAGCAGTGAGTTTTTCTTTCACTCCATTTCCTTTTCTTTAGGCTTTGGCTAGCATAAGCCATGTGGCTCACGTTACTATTACAACCAAAACAGCTGATGGAAAATGCGCATACAGGTAGAGTGCTGACTTCTTTTATTCCCATGTATTCATCCTGAAATGTACTTTTTGCCTGGATCTCAGAGTCATCCTGTCTAAACACCTGTGTTATCTTTTTTTGGCTGAGATTTTGGGTAAGTTTTCTTTCCTGCTTATGAATAAATTGATAATCCACAGGGATGATTATTACGTGATTGTGTTACTTCATGGATTCTTGAAAGATAAGATGTAACATACTACAGGTACCTAGCAAAGTGTCTGTGGCATATAGCTGTTCTAAGTAAATGATAGCTGTGATGTTGTTTCTGCCCCTCTGGCCTTCAGTAGGCTATTGCTTTGGGCTGATTACAGGGCTGTGACTGGGATGCTGAAGGCTCACATTTCCCTAGCTAACTCCTGAGCCATCAGCTCCCTGCCGCCTATGCTGGCTTGCTTTCCTGTGAGTCACTGCTGGCTGGCTATTGTGCTGGCACAGTTTTCAGAGGCTGAAGAATGGCCTTAGAACAGAACAAAAACAGGATTCAAGGAATGAAACTTTTACCTTTGTTTTTATGAGCACTGGCCATTCGTTAGTTGAAAACTGGTAGAAGTACCTAATTCATGCCAAAAAAGGGAATTTTTTAAAAATTATATAGATTGTAAATTAAAAAGGAAAATAGCTTCAACAAAGCACAGTTCTGCTTGTTTCTCAGTCTTCTTTAATAGATAACTGTGTGAAGTAATGCAGGTGGAGATTTCAGAATATGCAACACTGCTGCTAAGGGAGTTTGACTCTGTATGGATTGTAATTGCCCTAGGGTCTAGGCGGGCTGATATGATTAGAATTCTCTCTCACAAACTGGGGAAATATTTGTGAGTTAATGTCTCCCTTGGTAGTCTGGGACACAAGTCCCATTTCTTGATCTCTGGGGTTGTGTGTGCTCCTTCCTGGGTCCTCTAGGGGTTCCCCTTCTGTGGCAACCAGCACCCTCACGTGTTCTCAGTCTTCCTTTCCAGCTTCTTCTCTCCACACATTCCCAGCTACCATATATTCTAAAGTCTATGCTTTTATTTATTTTTTTCCCTTCCTGGGTGGTCTTTCTTGCCATCTCCACCTGAAGCTGTTTTTCCCTGAAGGCCAGATGAATGGTCATCTCTTCTGGGATGCTTTCATCCACTCTTGCTCCCATGCCAGGCTGAATGGTTCCTTCTCTAAATCAGTTAGCACACTGTTCTACACTTAGGTAAAAATCTATTCCCTTGCTAGACAAGAGCTTTCCAAGACCTTTATTACCAGGACCTCCTCAGGCCTGACGTGAGTGGGAGCTCTGCAATAAATGATTGTAAAATTACTGAAAATTTTTATCATTATCTTAAGCAATGGCAAAACTATTCTTTGGTAGCTGAGAACTCCGCAAGTAGAAAGCAAATTTTGCTAAATGAACAGATTTTCTTAATCTAATTAGAATGATTATAGAAGTAGTAGAAAAATAAACAGGAAAATAATAAGTAATTAAGACAACTTATAAAATGGCTATATTTTAATCCGATGTTAGTATGATTTTCTTTTCTCCCCTTTGGATAAGTATTTATCTCTATTTCTATTGGATATTAATACTTTCATATATTTTCTCATTAGAGCAAGTTACTCAGATGGAAAACTAAAAGCTCCTCCTAAACCATGTGCAGGCAATCAGGGGACCCAGATCACGGTAAGAATGGTAGATGGAAAAGTAATTGAAATGAAACATAAAATTGTCTGAGTTTCATAGTAATAATAAGATGAATTTTTGTAGCTAATAAAGGCCCCAAGATATCACCCTCTAAGCAAGAAAAATGATTATTGGCTTTTGTGGTAAGGCAGCATGCTCACTACCTTGTCTTTTTTAAGGGGCTGGGAGATTCTTTATCTGAATGGCAGAAATCAGTGGCAGAGTAGTTGGCAAAGAAAGAAGATTAAGCTTGGATTTAGAAGATGTAGGTTAGAGCCCCAGGCTTTTCACTCACTGGTTGTGTGTCCAGGGGCAAATTACTTAACATTCCTTACCATTAGTTTTCTTATCTGTCAAATGGAACAAAGAATACTTGCCCTCTTGCCTTAAAGGGTGTTTGGTGAGACATGGCTGTATCTTTAGGCAGGAGGAAGTCACCATGCTGCTTATGTCTATGGTGCCTCAGTTGGTCTCTTTCCATTCTGTGATTCCACAAAGCACCCCACTGTAATGCTATGCATCCTGCCCCTCCACCTTCTTAGCCCCAGCTAGAGCACATCTCCCTGAAGGCCACTTTAACCTGCCTAACTCCCAGGCATGAGGAGATAGGCAGGAGACAGAAAAGAATGTGGGCTTCACAGTGCATGTTAAGAGAGATCCTATACCAGGGTAACTAAGTTTGATTTTCAAGAATTCCAAATGATTTCAGAAATTTTATGATTATTCTTAGTTTGAAAAATAGTTTTGAATGCCATGTGCTATTATAATTGTTTGTAAATTTTCATGTGTGCCTTACTAATTCATATGCTCTCTTGAGCAAAATCATGCTTTGTCTTCATATTTTAAGCACAAAGCAAAGAGCCTGGCATAGAGAGAGCCCCCAGTACATATTTGAGAAATCAATGAATGCATGTACGGGACAGGGAAAATGTCCTTTAATTCCTTTGTTAATTCTGTCCTATCCCTTGCTCCCTCCCCCAGTCAGTGCTTAGAACTGTGCTGTTGGTAAATATAATTGGATTCACTACCTTAAGACCCAGCTTTATAGCTGGACAACTTGGATTTTTATTTCCGTGTGCTTCTATGAATTTACTGGAAAAATCAATATTCTGTTCAGGTGGAGGACCTTTTTTACAACATATCCACGAGGAGGAAAGCTTTAAAACATCCAAGTGAAGAGTATGGGAAAATTTTGGAAGTTGTTGGCAGGTAACAGTCCAAAATCTGGGAGGTGGGTCTCTGAGATCTGTCACCAAAGGAATGTGTCCCAGCGCTTATAAATTGAGAACAATTGCTAAGATTGGTAACAAACAGCAAGACTAGCCTACAGATTATTTCTGGTCAAGGTTTAGTCACCAATTCTGGGCTTTCTCTCATCTCCCCAGAAAAGAGCAGTTGGTCTTTATGTCAATGAGGATTCTTTGGTGGCAAGCAAAACAAACTGACTCTAGTTAGCTTGAGCTGAAAAGAAATGTGTTGGAAGGCTAGGAGTTACTTACCAAGTGGAAAAAAGTGTGGACAGCTGCTTCTTGGAGAGGACAAGAACTGAAGTGCCTTCCAGGACTTAATGTCATGACCCTGCTCCAATTGTTTTCATTCTTTTCCTGACATTGCTTTAGGGTCTTTTTGCTGGGAGAGTGCATTTGATTGGCATAGCGTGGGTCACACCATCATTACCTACATCTGTGGGGAGAAGGTTTTTTGATTGGCAGTCTTACCAAGGGTGCATCAAGTGGAATGGGATAATAGAGGTAGTTTCCCAAAGGAAGATTAGAAACTGTTTCCAGAAGGAGGAAAGGGGGTTCAGGGCAGGTGAAAACAACACCTTAATGGTACTGCTGGTACAAATGGCTCCAGCATTGGCTGTCTAAACCCACATAGCCTTGAATGTGTTGAAGAGGGATGTGTTAACTATATTTTTTTTTTTTTTTTGTGACAGAGTCTCACGCGGCTGCCCGGGCTAGAGTGAGTGCCATGGCGTCAGCCTAGCTCACAGCAACCTCAAACTCCTGGGCTCAAGCGATCCTCTGCCTCAGCCTCCTGAGTAGCTGGGACTACAGGCATGCGCCACCATGCCCGGCTAATTTTTTCAGTTATATTTTTAGTTGTCCAATTAATTTCTTTCTATTTATAGTAGAGACGAGGTCTCACTCTTGCTCAGGCTGGTTTCGAACTCCTGACCTTGAGGGATCTGCCCGCCTCGGCCTCCCAGAGTGCTAGGATTACAGGCGTGAGCCACCGCGCCCAGCAACTATTTTTCAGTATTTCTAAAAAATCTGAAATGAATCCAACATTTGCATATAATGAAATGGCATTATACCTCAGGCTCATACCTCAGGTTTTTTTTGCTTTTTCCTGGAATTGTATAAATCAGTGTCAGAATATTCATTAACTGAAAATAAAGGAATTCTGGTTGGCTATTTTGGCTCTACCTATGGTAAAGTGAGTTATTGTTACTTAATAAATTCATTTTGGTAGACACAATCCTTTGGTTCATCGGGCCGTGGAGGGAGGAGTAGTGAATAATGGCCAACCAAGAAAGAAGTGACAGAAAGAAGCCAGTGAAGAGTGGGATGTATTAAGGACTTTGAGAGAGAATAGAAGTGTGCGGGTGTTATGAGAGCTGGTTCAAGGCGTCCTTGAACAGACCTTTTGGGACACTGAAAATAAAACTGAGGAGATGTGGCAAGATATCCTTAAGTCTAATCAACATCCTATAAAAGCAGAGGATACTGTGTTTTGTTTGATTCAGTCACATTAGCATTGATATCTCCATCAGGTCTGCTGGTTTATTTTTCTGTTGGTAAAATAAGATGTATCACGATGTTTTTGTTTGTATATACCTTTGCTTAGATCACTCAACTCCACCAATTGATTCAACTAAAAGGGGTCGCTGACATCTTTGTACACTTGGCTACTCTTTGCTTACTCTTTTATTTTGTTTTTCTTTTCCAGGTATTCAATACACAATTCGGGCATTAGTTTCTTGGTTAAAAAAGTAAGTTCTTGATTTATGGGAAATGGTTTTGTATTATGAAACGAAAGGGGGGAATTTTTAATATATATTTTGCCTGTGGAGATAAGGTTTATGATCTGTCAGTTACAACTGTGAGATAGTAAGTCCTTCTATCTTCTGTTCCTGTTTATCAGCAAGGTGAGACAGTAGCTGACATTAGAACACTACCCAATGCCTCAACCGTGGACAATATTCGCTCCATCTTTGGAAATGCTGTTAGTCGGTATGTTGATAAGATACATATAAAAAACCTTTTGCATTTTTTGTCTTGGTTTATCATTCCATCACATCATTTTACAATCTGTCAAAATAGTACCTGTTGTAACAGTTTGCTTTAGTCAAATACACAGGCTTGTTTTTAGGCTTGATTCATTAATAGAGTCATTATTTCATGTAATCAGTGCTTTCTGGGTGCATGTTATCTCCTACATGCTGTGGCTGTAAATCAGTGTGTTCTCTCTAGATCTTAGTCTTCAAAATATTTATAGTGTAGTAGAATTCTTTTATCCTCCAATGCTCCCTCTTTTCCTTGTATTTCCATTATCATCACTTTAGGATTTCATTTATTTATCTATCATTGAACATTTATTAGTTATCTCCTGTATTCCAGGCTTTGTGCTAGAAGTTATGGATATAAAGACAAAATATGTCCTGCCCTTAGAGACTAGCTTTGCAAGTGTCATCAAATATTCATGATCAAGAAAAGCATAAGAGGGAAGTTGCTTGCATTATGGATTCCTCATTGTGCTCCCCTACATGTGTAAAATCCACCATTTCCATCACACGTTCCTAGCTAAATCTCAAGATTTTACAAAGCCCAAAGCGCGTATGTCATAATCTGAGGGGGAAGATCCTGAGACCCTTCCATATGCCAGGCGTGCACCAGATGCTGTGGATACACAGGTGACTGACACAGTCCCTCATTTCACTTTTGCCAGAAATCGTAAAAGCAACAGCAGTTGTCCCAGAACCCAGTCTCTACTTTGAAGAACAAATTATTTATTCTTTGAGCCAAATCCAGTTCCTAATTAGGTAACAACCAGTTTGCTTTTAATTACCCTTTTCTTTCTAATTAAGTGTTAATGACTTAATTTTTTTTAACTGTGCTCCCAGAGTGAGCTTTTATAGTGTAACTTCTAAGAGCTTCTTGACTAAATTTTAAGATTCAGAATTAGTTGTTATGCAATTTAAAGGGACTATATGAGATTAGAAATCCCCTGGAGCAGCATTTCCCCAAGCAGGTTTCCAGAACACTAGCCTTTTGAGACATTTTGGGGAAAAAGAGTTTGCTGATTCAGTGTATAGGAAATGCTGCAAGCCGTACCCTCCACTTAGAGATTCAGAGTGCATATTACTGTATGAAAAGCTTCCCCCAACCCTTCAGCAAACCCTTACTGAATGCCTGCTATTTACCAGGTGCTGTGCTATATCATGCAGATATAGAGAAAAACGCAGAAACAATTCTTGCCCTCAGACAACTTTCTAGTTGGAAAAACACATGAAATAATTCTGCCTTTTATTAGCAAGCTGTGCTAGATGCCTCAGAGGAAACATACAGTGAGTGATGAGAGAGTATCTGGGGTCAGAGAGAGGGATAGTCAGAGCAGGCTCTTTGAAGAAGTAATCATCATTGAGATATGAGGGATAAATAAAAATTAACTAGCTGTGCAATAGGTTAGGAGTAGAGATTTCCAGGCAGAGGGACCAACACCTGGAAAGAAATGTGTGGCTTTTCTGAAGATTTCTTTTCTCCTTATTAACCTCCCCTCCCCAATAAACACACTCTGGGGAACACCACACTGGAACCACATCGTGGTGTTATTCAGTATAGTAATTCAGCAGACATGAGTTTTTGGAATCTCATCTTTGGGTTGTAATTACTAAGATACATGGAAGTTTCAGTAAAATAAGATCTCAGAGCTTGTACTCATTGTTAAATCCCAGTAATTGGAGCAGTGCCTGGCATATAGCATAAGTGCTTGAAAACACTGACTGGGCAGATAGGTGGTTGGATGGATGAATGGATGGATGGACAGATGGATGGGCTTGTGGGTGAATGAAGAGATGATCAATAGGTGAATGGGTAATCCCAGAGGACCTTAATTGACCAAGTCTCTGGGGTCCTCATTTGGTAAAGTTAGTTTATGGGAAGGGGCCCTGTGTCTTCTAATTCTGGTTCTTTTATAATATTTGAGTCTTCCAATGTTTTCAAAAGCTTTGGAATATCTCTTTTCTAACCAGAGAACTCATAGAAGTTGGATGTGAGGATAAAACTTTGGCCTTCAAAATGAATGGCTACATATCCAATGCAAACTACTCAGTGAAGAAGTGCATCTTCTTACTCTTCATCAACCGTAAGTGAAAAAGAACCAAATGGGGAAATCCTTCCACAGAGAATTTTATGGGACCCTGGAAAAATTCCTAATCCACAGGTTTGATTATACATAGGGAAACCTCGTGCCAAAGTTTGGTTTGATTAGGAGGTGCTTATAAATATTTGTTCTAAGTCTGTATTTAGCCTTTAAATACATGCTGTTACAGAGACTGGTTCTCAACTCTAAGAGGAAGCCAAGGAGTGGGCATTGCAGGCCTCTGTGAGCCAGTACACCTTCCTCATTTGCTGGCATAGGAGGCTTTACAAGCAGGCCCTAGGCAGAGCTTTGCTCTGCCCTTAGATCATGGGCCACTGTTTGAAATTGGACATCAGGACACAGAAGGAGAGGTACCTTGGATATGGATATTGTCATTAAATTGAATGCTAAGCCTTTTGAGAGTTTTGTTTTCCAAAAATGAGATTTGTGATGCAAAGAAATTAGGGAGGAAATTAACTAAATGAATTTGGATTTTTCTCAAATTCCTTTCAAGTCCTTAGCTCTCTGCTGACATATTGTTTATATGATAGTTAAAAAGTAAGAACTATTTTGCGTTGTTCCTTATAACTAAATTGTGTATTATAAGGTTTTGATAGTGATGGAGCAACAAGATATAATCCCACAGTCTGACTCAGTTTTTCATTTTCTACTCAGAAGCAAGATGCATCTTTCCATGTGTTCAGTTTTCATCCTTTTTATTGTATGAGTCCTATCTTTATTTTTTGAAGCATTTTGTAATAATTTTATGTTAATAGTTTTTGCTTTGTTTGCTATGGGAAATGATATATTCCCTCCTTCCCTGTATAGCAATAACCCAATATAAGTGTCTCAAAACATGCATGTTTTACAGCTGCTGTTCAAAGCATTGCAGGAACAGTGTGGAGAGAGCCAATCATTTTACAGACACATTCTATTAAATTGATTTATATTAGCAGGATTTTTTTCCTACTTCATTAAGAAAGACTGATACAGAACAAAGCCCGATATGTAACAAAAGCTTGTTTTAATCAAGGCTCAGAATATGTTTTTCAGTCATTTTTTTCCTAACCATTAAGAATATCTGCTTTGTAACACATACATTGGCTATAGGGTAGAGAGACAAAGTCACTGTAAGGGCTGTCTAGACTGGCCTCTGTCAGGGGGCTGCATGCCACAGTCTCTGCATTCCTGTTAGCTAATCTGTTCACGATGCCAAGTTCCCAATAGCAAGGACAGGTCAGACTCTTATGCATGCCATTCAGTTATCTATACACTGTGCAGGTTCACTCAGGTGGCAGGGACAAAGAACACTGCTTTAGCTTGTCTGGAGCTCAGAAAACTCAGCAGAGGGGCTCCAGCTGTGCTTTTGTGAGGGGCCCACTCCTACTCCAGGCCTGTGTGGTCAGGACACGTGTTACAGAGTACAGTTACATTATTGAATGGGCCGTGGATGTGGTGAGCATTCAAAGAATAATAGTCTCCTCGCTGATAAAATTATGGCCACTCTTCTTGTTGGAAATAAGAAGACGTGACATACCCTTGGCTATAGTGACACAGAACAGCAGATCATCAGCAGGTCATCTAAAATCTGTCTGGGGAGAAGGGAGAGAGCTATGTTTTCTGAAAATACATCTTTCTCTGATTTTAGGCTTCTTTCTGCCAGCCTTTATTCTTCTCTGCCCTCTCCAAACCTGCCTCATTTCCTAAATTACCTTAAACATACATACAGACATTTGTACTGCCTGAAATTCTGGAAAACTCATCCTTCATTACTCAGTGTGGATACACCACTGTTGGAACTCCCTGAGCAGAGTTAGTTGCTCCCTCATCTCACCCTTTAGCACAGACTCTTCTATAATAGTGCTGACCACTTGGGGTGGGAGTTAGTTTATTCACCATTGTATTGTCTCCCAGCACTTGGCACATGTGACAGCCAGTGTGCACTGTAGAATGAAAAGTCTGAGAGCTAATGTCATACTTCCCATTGTGCCCAACAAGGGCAAAGCTAGTCCACATGGGCTGATTGAGGGGAAGGGAAGTAAGGAGGCAGAATTTATTGCCCTATCATGTTTTCTGCTACTTAGCTAAAAGGAGAGAGTCCCGAGCCCATAGTGAGATGCTGGGAAGTGGTAACAGGTAAAGGGCACCCTTTCTTCCTGGGGATCTGATGTATACATCACTCTGGAACCCTTCCTCCTGAGGTGGTTTCGTGTCTTGACATGAATGTGCATCTGTGACCTCACCCCTCTGGACAGTTTTGAACTGGTTACTTTCTTTTTGTTTTTTAGATCGTCTGGTAGAATCAACTTCCTTGAGAAAAGCCATAGAAACGGTGTATGCAGCTTATTTGCCCAAAAACACACATCCATTCCTGTACCTCAGGTAATGCAGCATCAAACTCCTCACCCAAGACTCACAGGGAACAGAAATTCTGTCAGGCTCTCCTGTTTGAAAGAGATGGCCTAGCTTCTTTAATAGCCCGGTCAGAGTGGATCCCACACATCAGTGCCAAAGGATGTTCTGTCCCTTCTCACAGGTAAAAGGCACATTATTCACTAATTTAGCAGAACCTCACTGAAAGCCTCCCATGTGCCAACCTGCTTTGTGTTGGTGACACAAAGGTGAATAACGAGTCTCGTCCTTCTGGAGTGGTTGGTAGCTGGTGGGCCAAAGAGAGACAGAGATGTGCTCAGGAGGCTCTGGATATTACTTCTGCCAGGGTCAATCCAGGAAGCGAAAACAACTTTTTCCTTCCACGAAAGACAGCCTTCTGCTCTATGGAGATTCTCGTCTTAGCCTCTCCATTGTTAATTGCCAAGAGTTTCACTAAAATAATTTAGCAGTCATATTTTAGCAGTCATAAATAATTTAGCATTTGCATTAAACAGACCAAACCCCATAGTAGATATTTGAAATACAGAATAAATATGAGGAATTTAGTCTAGGGGCTGACTTGTGGAAGATGTCTTTGCATCGTTTCTGGTTCTGCTGCTAGCTTGTCTATTTCACATTCTTAGCATTGTTATCACAGTATGACAGAAAGTCACTCTCTTAGTAACAGGGCTATTATTTGTACATAGCATGATTCATACTGAAATGTCTTAAGTCTGAAACCTTTGCCCTCTGAATAGAAATTATGTTAGAGAGTTAATTTCTCTTCGTTCTAATGATTTTTGTATTCTTTTTTTTTTAAGTGATGGAGTCTTACTCTGTCACCCACGCTGGAGCGCAGTTGCATAATCATAGCTCACTGCAACCTCAAACTTTTTGGGCTCAAGTGATCATCCCACCTCAGCCTTCCAAGTGGCTAGGACTATAAGTGTGAGCCACCGCACTTGGCTTCTTTGTTCTAGTTTTGATTGAACAGGAAAGGGAGTATGTGTGTAAAAATTGTGGTTAAAAGTAGTTTTTAGATTAAATGTAGAATTGCTGACTTCCTCTTATTTTCCCTTGCAGGGTAATTAACTGCTCAAGTTATCACTTTGTTCCTTCTCTATATTAGTCAGAGTCCAAACAGGAGATAGAAACCATACAACATTTTTCACAGGGAGAGTTTAATATAAAGAATTACAAACGGGGCCAGGCGCGGTGGCTCACGCCTGTAATCCTAGCACTCTGGGAGGCCGAGGTGGGCGGATTGCTCAAGGTCAGGAGTTTGAAACCAGCCTGAGCAAGAGCAAGACCCCATCTCTACTATAAATAGAAAGAATTAATTGGCCAACTAAAAATATATAGAAAAAAATTAGCTGGGCATGGTGGCGCATGCCTGTAGTCCCAGCTACTTGGGAGGCTGAGGCAGTAAAATTGCTTGAGCCCAGGAGTTTGAGGTTGCTGTGAGCTAGGCTGACGCCACGGCACTCACTCTAGCCCGGGCAGCTGAGTGAGACTCTGTCTCAAAAAAAAAAAAAAAAGAATTACAAACGGGATTAGAGGGATAGGAGATTGGATAGTAAGAGGTGAACAGACAACAGTAGCAGATATAATAAGCAGCCATTACCTGTCACTACGCTCAGAATGTGGATGCCAGCCCCCTGACTGAGATGCAAACCTTATTGAGAGAGTGCAGCTGTGGCTCACTGCGTGGTGAAGTTGATGAGGCGTGCTCTCCTGGCATCACTCTAAGGGAGTGCTGGAGGGAACTGCCCACAAGAAGGGACCATGTGCTGCTGGCAGCCTGTGCAAAGGAACTTGCAGAAGTCTGACAGAAACAAGTGTGCCCTAACTTGGCATAGAAACCCTTTCCTCCTCCAGTGTCCCTCCAGCTCTTTGCTGACAAAGCTTCACATTGCAATGCTCCGCTCTCACAGAGCAAGCAATGAAAGATGGACTTGGAGTGAGGAAGTAAATTGATATTAATAGCTGACATGGCCTCTAAACTGACTTTTGTGTTACATTTTAATGCTAGAAAGTACTCTTGCAAATACTGTTTTTTGACCCTCGTATAATACTGAAAAGTAAGTAGGGAACCTGTGTTCATGGTTGCAGATGAGAAAACAAATCCAAAGAAGTAAAGTGACCTTACCAAGGTCATGTAATAAGAAATTCCACTCGTTCTAAAATGAAGATAATTACAGCTAACATGTAATAAATGCATCAGGTACATCACATGAATTTAGTTCCCACCATAAACCTGAGATAGGTAATGCTATTATGTCCACTTTACAAATGAAGAAGCTGAAGCCAAGAAAGATGGTGTAACTTACCCAAAGCTACACAGCTCTTAAGTAGCAGAGCCAATATTTGAACACAGTCACTTAGACTTGATCTTGAGGTTTTGACCATGGTGTTGTTGGCCATCCCCCTCCCCCACAAGTCTTCTGGTCACTGCACATACCATGTGTAGATTTTTCCTCCTATCTCCCACCAGCTAAGGTAATTGTTCCCTTTTTCTTCTGCCAGTTTAGAAATCAGCCCCCAGAATGTGGACGTCAATGTGCACCCCACAAAGCACGAAGTTCACTTCCTGCACGAGGAGAGCATCCTGGAACGGGTGCAGCAGCACATTGAGAGCAAGCTCCTGGGCTCCAACTCCTCCAGGATGTACTTCACCCAGGTGAGGGCATTTCTCATCCAGCTGTTTCTCTGGTGCCTTTGCCACTTTGAAATGTGTCCTGTCAGACATGAGAGCTCAGATTTTTGCCTGTTAATTTAGAACTTTCTTTGCAAGTATCACTTTGGTAATTTTCTTATTTTTATTTATTTATTTAGAGACAGGGTCTTCCTGTATTGCCCAGGCTGGTCTCAGACTCTGGGCTCAAGCAACCCTCCTACCTCATAGCCCCAAGTAGCTGGGACTGCAGGCACGTGCCACCATGCCCCGTCCTGATTATTTTCTTTTAGGAATATTTTCTTCTTTGAACCTAATTATAAAGGTATTGTGTCGTTGTTCCTGGGCCTAGAGTCATGAGGCCTGAGCTCATTTTCTCATTTTGCCTCCATCTGAGACCTTAGACCAACTTCCTAGGAAACAAGCCGTCTGAAAATGGGATAAGGTGCTCCTTCAATGCGTTCTTCTCCACTGAAGATGTTCAGGAGGAAGCTGATCCCAACTACACAGGGCAGAGTAGAGGGGCTGGGTCCCAAGGAGCGGTGGGAAGAGTGGAAAGAGCAGGGGCTTTAGTGTCAGAGCTCTCTTCCCAGCCATGTGACTAGCCTTCCCTGGCCTCCATGTCGGTAAAGACAGAACTGGTCATTCCCACATCCAAGGACAGTTACAAGCAGTAGGTGAACAGTGAACAGAAAGTGTCTGATACGGGCCCTGGCACCATTCATCTTATTATAATTGTCTAGGTTCTAAGTGCCTATAATTCTAAGTTATTTCCCTTCCCTGGGGCCATGGTTTTCCCATCTGTAAGATAAGCAGGTTAGATAATATGCTTTCCAGTCTCCCTTCCCAGTTCTGAGATGATGTGGTTCTGGGCAGCCCTTTATTCAAGGTGAGGATATGTTTGCCCTAACTACAAAAATAGAAATATTTTCCTGTTAAGTTACACTGGGTCCTACAAGCTGAAAGTGGGCTTCTGTGAGACCGTATTTCATAGAAAACTTTTTAAATCACAAGCAGATGAATGCTTCCCATAAAAAGATTCAGTAACCCACCAGGAAAGAGCCTGGGTGGGAGACGGCATGGGCACCAAGCAGTGAGAGAACAGGGCAGCACCACTGCCCCTGGAACCTGCATACCTGGAGATTGTTAGGACAGAGAGGGTGTGAGTCCCCACAGGCTGCTACTGTTGACACCTGACAGGGGTGTGTGGCAGGTGGGCAGAAGGGAGCTTTGCCTGGAAACCAGTCTTCATTCCTCTGTTACTTTTGATGAGCCCCTGTTACCAACATGAATCCCAGGTTTTGTAGAGGTAATAAGTGCACCAGGCCTTGCAGTGCCCACAGACGAGATGAGGCCACACATTTCCCCAGCGAGGGTTACTGTGTCTAGCGTGGTTAGTGCCCTTGGAGCAGTATCTGATACACAGGAAGTGCCTGAGAACTGTTAGTTGCTTTGAAATCTGTTGCTCGCTTAGCCTCAGTGCCCCTTTATTGCTCCTCTTACTCTGCCTCCTCCACAAATATGCATTGAGACTCCTCTGTGGGATAGACACTCACTGGTTGGGTGCCTGGGGCTGCACCTTAGCTTAGCTCTTCCTTCACAGAGGTACTCACGGTGTCCTAGAGAATCCATCCCATGACAGAGAAAAGCAGACTCGGGAGTGTATAGGAGCGGCTTCTTTCCTGCCCTTGGGCAGTCAGGGAAGGGAAGGAAGGGATGTGGATGATGGGACCTGACGGCTCAGTAGGAGTTCACTGGGCCAAAGGGGAGAGGGAATGAAGAGTGTTTCTGGCAAAGGAAATGGCAAGGATAAAGGCCTGGGGTGCAAGAAAACATGTCTGAAAGTTCAGTGCAGTGGGTCTGGTATTCTCCACCCCCTGGCTGCCATTAGAATCACCTGGAAAGCTTTGAGAAAATACTGATGTCTGGGTCCTCCCCAAACCAATTAATCATTCTGGGGTGGTGGGGCCTGGGCAGGTGCTGTCATGTACAGCCCAGGGTTAAGCCGTGATGGGCCTACTGGGGGGGTGGGTGTGGCAGTGGCAGTGTTGAGGTGGCAGAGTTCAGACCAAATGGAGGGGTTGTCATCAGGATACTAAAGAGTTTAGATTTCAACTTGATGGGAGCTGATGGGATCTGATTTGCATTTTATGAAGAGCTCTCTGGTTGCAATGTCAGAAATGGATTGAAGAGGAGCAAGATGGAAACTGCAGTGATTTGGGAAAAGTGAGCAGGTCAGGATGCGGGAAATAGCTCCATTCACTAATAGTTGAGAATCTAGAATTGCAGGACCTGGAAATGGGCTGGCTGATGGGGAGTGAGAGGAGAGGGTCAAAGTGTGAGATGAAGATGCACAGCATATGGCCTGGACCAGAGTGACAGCCCATTGCTCTGTCCCAATTGAGGTCCAAAAGAAGAGATTTGTTAGAGATCGTGGAGTCTGTGGCTCTATAGGGAAAAGACCTCTCACCATGCCTCATCCTATCTTGGATGAGTCAGATTCATTTAGTTAGATTACATTTTATTTTCCAGTAAAACTTTCACAGTCCTGACCAGTGTGTCTTCAGAAAGAAAGTGCATTTCTGAATCAGAGGCCTGCCTCTGTTGGTATGGTGATGCTGGTTTTATGGGCGCCTTGCTGCCATAAAGCATTGTTGTGGGTGGTGAGATCAAAACTGAGAGCTGTCCCTGTTCCTACAGGTTGTTTAGAATACCTTCTCTTCATGCCAACAGCAGGTCACACTGGCTCCTAACTTTTGGGCCGTGGAGCCATCTTTCTGGTCCCCAGCTTGTGCCTTGCCCTCCAGTGCCCAGGGCCAGCACATCAGAAGCCCTGGTTTGCGGTGAATCCATTTAGTATGGAAATCAGGAACCGTGGGAATTCTTGCAGATTTGTTCCAACTCTGTCATATTGGATAAAGTATTTCACTTTCCCAGACTTTAAAATTACCATCTGCGAAGTAGTTACGTTAATTTCTGCTTCCCAAAAACCCACCTGTTGATACTGCAAAGGCAGATGAAGTAAATGCATTTCAACGGTTTTAAATTGTCCTGGAGGAAAGGCTTTACCTTTTTGAACAGAGTTGCTACTTTATTTAACTTTTTATTATCAACAGTTCTAAACACTCATAAAAGTAGATAATATAACAAATATCTATATGCTTCTCACCCAGCTTCAACAACCATCAGCATTTTACTGTATTTGTTTTTTCAGTCTCTCTCCCACTTAGGGGTGGGGAAAGGGGTATTTTAAAGCACGTTCTGAACAATTATTTCTTCCTTCACACCTCATTATTCATCTAACAATATTTTTTTCCTTACATACTCACAATGTTATTTTACACCTAGTAAAATTAATAGTAAGTATACCATTTAATATCCAATCCACATTTAAATATCTCAATTATCAAAAAGAGATCTTTTTATAGTTTTGTTCAAATTGGTATTCTGTCAAGTTGCACCCATTATATTTGGTTATGTCTCTTAAAAATCTTTTAAGTCTTTGAAGCTAGAAAAGTAACTCTATATGCCTTTTTTTGTTGTTTCCGTTGGCCCTGTGCTTTCTATCATATTCCAGCAGGAGGCGCATAATGACTTGTTATGTCATTGTGGTGATAAGATTCATCAGTGGGCTCAGCTGGTGACAGCCTGATTCCTTCATTGTAAAGTTACCATCAACATTTAGCTTAATGGTTTCACCATTCATTGATGACCAATTACCCAAATCAGTTATTTCATTAAATCACAAGATTATGATTTTCTGACTTTATCCTTGTTTTCTGTATTAATTGACTGTAATTATTTTGTATAGAAGAACTTTCCCTCATTTGTTAGAACTATGTGGTTATCCCGAAACATAGTTCATCCTACATCGTAACGCCAAATGCTGAATTCTATCCCTCTAGTTACCAGTTTTCAAAGGAATAAGTTGGTGTCCTGGCAATTTCCAGTGGTGTTGAATGACTTTTTCCTTTCTCTTTCTCTGCCTCCATCTCTCTTGCCCTCCATCACTCTCTCTCTCCCTCCTCACTTTCCCTTTTGCTCTCCTTCAGTATTTTGTCATTGCTATTAATAAAGCAACATAGTTTAATCAATTTTAGTTATTTTTTTTTTGATGCTCAAATTATGCCATCTTAGTCCAATGGAAGCCCCTTGAAGCAGGTGCCTTCTACCTTTTGACCCAATTCCATTAGTCTTGATAATTTCCTTGATTCTGGCAAGACAAGATGTTGCAGGCATACTTTGTACTTTCCCAGCCCAATCCTGGAACTGGCGTTTCTCCAAGGAGCTCTAGTTCATTTTAGTGGGAATGGTAGGACTGTGATCTGGGATCTGGAGGGCCTCATTGCTACTTGGTAGTCATTGCTTTTAGGCATTTCTGGGGATAGAGCTGGGAAATATGTGTATTTAAAAATAGACATCTGAATACTCGTTGCCAGGAGCTGGGAAGAGGGGGAAATGGGACATTATTGTTTAATGGGCACAGAGATTCAATTTGGGAAAGATGAAAAAGTTCTGAAGAGGGGTGGTAGTGATGATGTGAATGTATTTAATGCCACTGAATTCTCACTTAAAAGTGATTAAAAGGGTAAATTTTATGTTATACATATTTTACCACAATAAAAAAATAAAGTCTCTTATGGCAGCCAAAAAAATAGAAATATGGAAATCTTATGCTGATATTTCCATTTCAAGCACATTTTAAGATTGTAAGGATTTTTGCTTAATTGTTGAATTTTATGGTTGTATACCTTTTATATGCCAAAGTTTAGTCAGAATTCCTTCTGTAGTAATAATACTATAATCATAATTATGCCTATACTATATTCTGTATACTATATATACCAGTATATTCTGTAACTATACTATATTCTAGCTTCTTTCTCCAATGGTGTTCCATTTGGGGACCTGCACATCTGTACTTAGTATTCTGAGTCTTCCCACTGTCTTCTTTTTTGATACAGACTTTGCTACCAGGACTAGGTGGCTCCTCGGGGGAGGTGGTTAAATCCACAACAAGTCTGACCTCATCTACTTCTGGAAATGGTGACAAAGTGTATGCCCACCAGATGGTTCGTACTGATTCCCGGGAACAGAAGCTCGATGCATTTCTGCAGCCTGTAAGCAAGCCCCTGTCCAGCCAGCCCCAGACCATCGTCCCAGAAGATAACTCAGATGTTTCTAGTGGCAGGGCCAGGCAGGAAGATGAGGAGATGCTTGAACTGCCAGCCTCTGTTAAAGTGGCTGCCAAGAATCAGAGCTTGGAGGGGGATGCAACAAAGGGGACTTCAGAAATGTCAGAGGAGAGAGGACCCACTTCCAGCCCAGGCAACCCCAGGTATGGCCTTTGAAAAGTACTACTTGCCTCATTTGTTCTGTAATAAAACTGCCTTCTAACTTTGGCTTTTCATGAACCATTTGCATTTCTCTCTGCCTGACCTGCCCTCTGCCTCCACTAGGACAGGGCTGTGGTCTTGTCACTGTTTGGCTTTGACTGTGGCTTTAGTGTCCCCACTGTGGTATTCTTTGAAATAGCTTAAATGTCCACAGTTCCAGGCATTAGTTAAAAATACATCAGATTTTGGAGTAGTAGTCCAATTGAATAAAAAAAAAATCTGGAAAAAAGCAGATTTGTTCCTTTTTTTTTTTTTGAGACAGAATCTCACTGTGTTGCCTGGGCTAGAGTGAGTGCCGTGGCATCAGCCTAGCTCATAGCAACCTCAAACTCCTGGGCTCAAGCGATCTGTCTGCCTCAGCCTCCCAAGTAGCTGGGATTACAGGCATGCGCCACCATGCCCGGCTAATTTTTTCTATATATTTTTAGTTGTCCAATTAATTTCTTTCTATTTTTACTAGAGACAGGAGTCTCGCTCTTGCTCAGACTGTTTTCAAACTCCTGACCTTGAGCGATCCGTCCACCTCAGCCTCCCAGAGTGCTAGCATTACAGGCGTGAGCCACCGCACCCGGCCTGTTCTTTATTTTTAGTAAAGAATTTTGATAAAACCTCGACCCCAGACATGGCGAGAGAGAGAAGCCTAAAATATCCCAAAGATTCTTATCCATCCTACCCAAAGCTGCTTTTACTTCTTTCTGAAGAAATGCACTTTCTGAATCCAATTTGTAAAACGCCCTGAAGAATGGGAGCTAGCAGTGAAAGAGAGCTACAGGAAGGAGGTGGGAATAGTACTAATAAAGATTGTCATTTAAATTTGACCATTTTCAGGGTACTGTCTGTAGGTTCTCTAAGACATTGTCTCACTGAGCTCTGTAAAGTAGATTTTCTTTGTTTAATGTGTACTCATATTAACCTGGAGCTCAAGTGAAGCCATTTGCCCAAGGCTGCGCGTTCACTTGGTGTGTCACCACCAAAACCTGTGACACTACCTGGCCATTTGAACTTGGACGAGTTACTTAACTCCAGTTTGCTCATTTCCGAATCAGCCTAGCAAGATGACTTCTAAGAATTTTTTCCAGAAAATAATAAGGGAAGCTAATATTTATTGAGCACCTACTATATGCCAGATACATACATTCTCTCATTTAATGTTCTTTACAGCCCTGCAGGGAAAGTATTATATTTGTTTATAAGTGATATTTACCACACAGCAAAGGAATTTTTTTAGATCAAAGATTAATTTTTCAGTGGCTTCCCATTACACTTGGGATAGAACTAAATCCTTCCCTCCACCCTCCTTCCAGTCCTCCACTTTCCCTGTCCCTCATGGCGCTTTGGCCACGTGCCTCTGGTGGCTAATCTGAACTGACTGAGCTTCCTACCCTCTTTACCCTTGATGTTCCCTCAGCCTAGGAAGGCTCTGGCTTCTTGTCACTCAGTTCTCAATTCAAATGTCATCTCTTGCCAGAGGCCTTCTTTGTCCATTTAGTCTAAAGTTCCTTCTCCTCTCACCTCCCCATTGTTCTATCATGTTACCTTGGTTTTTTTCTCATTGTATTTATCACTACTTAAAATAATCCTTTTTCTGTTGCTTTCTCTCCCACTGGAAGGTAAGCCTTGTGAGGGCAGGTGTGCCCTGTCTGTTTTGTGCATGCTGTTTTGTTTAGTTGGTATGTAACAATGTCTGATGGGTGGATAGGTGGGGGAATGAACGAATGAGACTTGACAAGGTCAGCTTACTTGCTCAAGGCCCTGCAGCTCTGTAGGACCAAGCTAGATTCCAGATGCCTACTTTGTGCAGCTGCGTGGCCAGCTGCTGGGATCTGGGGGTTGTCAGATAAGCAGTGTGCTGGAGAACAGACTGATCTTGCTGGCTGGTACCAGCACAGGGATCCCTCCTCAGCTGTGTAGAACCAGCATACAAAAGTTGCTCCCTTCTCCAAAATGCAACACACAAAATTTGGCTAAGTTTAAAAATAAAAAAAGAATAGTAATGACCTGCCAGTAGTTCCTTTTTTTCATTTCAGAAAGAGACTTCGGGAAGACTCTGACGTGGAAATGGTGGAAGATGATTCCCGAAAGGATATGACGGCAGCTTGTACCCCCCGGAGAAGGATCATTAACCTCACCAGTGTTTTGAGTCTCCGGGAAGAAATTAATGAGCGAGGACATGAGAGTACGTAAGTGCTGAGGCCTGCCTGGGATTCTGAGGGCCTAAACTGCTAACCTTAATGTTATGGAAATGCAGGAGGCACTCAGGTTGTCAGAGTGGCCAGTACAATGTGCTAGGAAAACCTCTCTTCCTTTACTAACTCAAAATAGCATCAGTTTAAAGACAATTTTTAATTGGGAGATAAGAGGGAAAATAGTATCCTTGTTTCAGTTAGAATTAACTGGTATTCTCATTAAACCACAGGAGTCAGAGTAAGGCAGCCATTTCAGTAATTTTCAGTTTGTTTCTCTCTTAGCTAACAGCATAATAATGATCACCAAAATTCTTATCCTGTGGAATGAATGGCATGTACTATTGCTGAAAGTGCACAGACTTGGGAGATAGCTTTGAGTTCAGATCCTGACACTACCACTTCTATTTGTGACCTTAGACTCATGACCTAAACTTTCCATGCCTCGGTTATTTTTTTTTTCTCATCTGTAAAATAGGATTAATTTTACCCTTGAAGGTCATTGTGCTGATTAGAGATAAAACACTTGTTACAGAGTAAGGAGTCAATAGATATTTTTATGTCCTGAAGACAAAGTTAAATTATTATCATCTTCATCAGAAATAGCTTTTGAGAATACCCAAGTGTAGAACTCCAACTTGGGATGGACTGACACAAGGACTGAGGTGTGTAGTGGCAAATTGGCCCTCACAGCAGTCCTTACCCCATCCCACTTTATGAGTCAGACAGTAATGCTCCAAGTGTGGGCATCATTGCCCAGGACTCCAGTTGGCAGCTCTGCACTTGAGGCTGCATAATTTGCCCATGACCTTTCTGCTTTTCATCTGTTATACACTTCTTCATTCAAATAGTCAAATTTCAATACTGTTACAAAGTATAGCTCAAAATATGACAATCTGGATTAGTTTTTAAAAGAAAATGAGTAGCTAAGGAGCAATCTGTATCTTTGCCATTCACTAATCCTTAACCTTTTAAACTAGCTGCTTCTGACTCAGTGGCCTCTTAAATTTTTTCTCTCAATTACTGCTTGTCTGAGCTAATTCAGGAAGGCATCAGCTTGCCTTTCCCTGTTCGTGCTCTTCTCTTAGGGTCTGGGCCTTTGTTTGCACGTGGGAAAAGATACATAGGTTGTCTCTCCACTCGGGCAGGATAAAAACTTCCTGTAACTAAGTACTTGCCAGTTGTAGAAGTGGCTGCCAATTGGCTTCTGGTATTCATTTCCATGAAGATTTGCTTCAGTTGCTCTTTTCCTCTTATTAGCTTTCAAGCTGGGAGCTTTTAAAGTAGTTTTAAATAATATAAGAAAGGTGGGCTGTTACTTGATTTATTTAACAGTCTTCCTCACAGTAGTTTCCATTGAGAGACTCCATCAGATGTGGAATTTACTGAGTTTTCCTTAAGGGTTTGTCTCCCTTGTGCAAAACAGGCTGTTTAAAGTTATTGCTTTAATAAATCTTTAAATAGTATCAAACTGTTTTCAGTGCAATGTAAAACCAACCTGCATCAAGTTTGGTCAGGTTTGGATTCTTGCCGAAGCTAAGATGATAAATCTAAGTGGTTTAAAATTGTATATTCATACAAGTTATTTAATTATAGAATAGTCTTGTGGGGGAGGCAGAGCAGATGCTGTTACCTCTATTTCAAAGATGAGCAAAGTGGAATGGAAGATGGAGAGGACAGATTAGTTGCAACATCCCAACAATCAAAAACAGGCCCAGGTACCTGCCTTGTTGGTGGTAGGTTGTTACTGGCAATGGCCTTCACAGAAAGTCTAGCCCAGCGTTTATCAGGACAAGCACACTATGTGATTCTGATCCCATAGACAGAGGCTGGTGTTTTCAAACATGCCAGGGTAGGCTCTTACAGGGGGACTAGCTGTCCTAGATGTGGGGAGTAGAGTGAGCACTTGCTTTGGAGCCAGAGAACTCTTCTGAAACTCTTGTCACCAACACCATTCAGTGCCAATCAGAAATTTGTTCACTTTTTTGGGCATGATTTTCCTATTCTATAAAATGTGCTACCACTACAGCATTATTGGGCCTTTGTGATGAATACATAAAAAGATACCATGTGCATGCTTGATAAGCTACAAGGCACTGCTCAAGGCTGGGGAGGAACCTCTGCTATTGGGCCCTGCCCACTGGCACCTGGTTTACACCATAATCCCAAGCTGGGGTAAACTGATTGTCTTTGAGTTGAATGCTATACAGAGATTCGTGTGAGGCTCAGATTTGGTGAGGAGGACCACTAACCTTAATAGAAACAATAGCCTGGCTGCTCCCTGATGAAGTGGTTCCCCTTGGCCAAGAAAGACGTAAGAGATACTTTCCTTGTAACAACATTCTTATTTGCATTTATTTGTGTGATTATTTCATCAGTGTGTTATCTATGCAGGGATTGTGTCTAATTTAGTTCGCCACCTCGTCCCAGCAGAGTTCTGGCTTGTGTACTTAGTAGATATTTGCTAAAGGAGTGAGTAAATGATAGAGAGGAGCAGCCTGAGAGAGGAAGCCCTAGAAAGTTTATCCTAAAGGGAGTCAAACACTCAATTAGACAACTATCTTGGGTCTGGGGATTTGCCCATTCCTGCTGGGCACACTTCAATTAACAAATGAGGTAATTTTGGAAGGTCCAGTATCCAGTCAAGCATTCTGTAGAATTAGGCTGGCTCATCTCTAGAGATTAGTAATGACTGAACTTCTTACTGCTAGTCCTATAATTTTGATCTGTTAATTAATGAGGGTAAGGAGTATCATAAGCTAAGATACTTCTTACCATTTGAATGTGAAAATTTGCTTAACATTTTTTGCCTCCAGATATCCACACTTAATTGTATTTTCTTGGTCTTTGGTAAACAGTCATGGGTTTAAATGTACATGTGCTTAATATGGTTTGTCACCAGGTGAAAGTTTCTTTTGGCACATGAGATCAGTTCAGCAAACATTTGTCAAGTGGCAAGTATCTATCTTCTCTGTATAAAAAACATTGTGCCAAGCTCCAAGGTAGAAAGTGAGATGAGTGAGCCAGGACCCCTGCCCTAAAGGTATTGTGTAGGGATTGTTTCGTGAAGAACTGGCTGCAACATGAAGTAGAATGCAAGAAGTTCTCTAACAAAGACATAAGGCCAGTTCAGCAGGAACACATGGTGAGACCCCTTAAAAGGACCGGGAAAAGGTGTATTGGTGATCTCCAGCAACAGCGAGGGCACGGGCATACAGGGGCTACTGGAAGGCATCCCGCAGGGCATGGGGGCTTCCACCCTGCACATGGGCATTAGGACTTAGAGGATTGGTTGCCCTTCTTTCAGGTTTGGTTTTGCTTGCTGCTCCTTAGATACCTGCTGAGACCCAAGGCTTAGGTTGTGAACTCAGATGTGTGGTGTGGCTTTGAAGCACAGAAGGATTTTGTCCCATTTTGCTGTTCTCAGAATGGCAGAGAAATGCCTACCTACTAGGGATATGGGGACATTTAGATTAGGAATGAAATATAGGTCCTTTAAGTCCTGATAAGAGGCTGGGAAGAGGTCCAAGAAGCCTCGTGAAACCCCATAAAGAAAAGTCCTGTGCTTGGTGAGCAGATACCACTTCCTTTCCCTGCCCTGCTAGCAGGGCTGCACTTCAGTAGCTCTGAATGTGTCAGAGCAGTCCGTGAACATTCTGTGTGGAAAATCTCTGACCCTTTCCTAATGGATTACACTGTTTTCTCTTTCCTCCAGTGCCTCATTATTCAAGATTATTTGATGTTCTCCAGCTTTTAAAGTAATCATTTTCTGCCTACGCAGAACATCCTGTAGAGACATTGAGTTTCCAGTAGGAACAGTGGAGAACATTTATTCTAAAAATGAAGAAAATAATTAAGCCTCTTTTTATGGGGTAGGGGGATAATCATTGTAGAACTTATATAACAGTATGAGAATTCACTTCTGGTGCCCAAGCTTAAAAAAAAAGAGTGTAGTAAAAGCATGATATACAGATTTATTGCTGTGCCCAGATCCATGCCCTATTTTCTTTAATCCCTCTTGCATCCCTCTCCTCCTTTTCCGCTATGGTATTCTTTCTTCTTTCATTTAAAAAAAATATATATATATATTATATATATATTATGTGTATACACATACAACATTTGCAGATATGTTGGTCAATTAAAAAGTCATATTTATGGCTGGGCGTGGTGGCTCACACCTGTAATCCCAGTGCTTTGGGATGCTGAGGTGAGAGGATTGCTTGAGGCCAGGAGAGTTCAAGACCACCCTGGGCAACATAGCAAGACCTCATCTCTACAAAAAAAATAAAATTAAAAAACTGGTCAGGCATAGTGGCACACACCTGTAGTCCCAGCTACTCAGGAGGCTAAGGCAGGAGGATCTCTTGAGCCCAAGAATTTGAGGTTATAGTGAACTATGATCGCGTCACTGCACTCCAGCCTGGGCAATAGAGTGAGACCCTGTCTCTAAATAAATAAATAAATAAATAAATAATCGTATTTATAAAACATATTTAGGATCTACAGGAAAAAACAGACAAACATTTGTGAAAACACCGCCTACTTAAGAAACAGAACATTACCATCACCTTTGAAGGTCTTATGTGTTTCTTCCCAATTCTTATCCCTTTCCCTTCTCTTTTAGAGGAAACTACTCTAAATTTTGTGATTATTATTTCCTTCCTTTTTATTATAGTTTTACCACCTACTTTTTATTCCTAAAAAAATATGTTTAGTTTTGCTAGCTTTAAATTTCATGTAAATGGAATTATAGTGTAAGTTTAATTTTTCTGAAGTTTATATATAGCTACACACGTATTATGTTTCTAAGATTCATCCATCTTATTACATATAGCTCTGGCTTGCCTTTTTTTGTATAATAGATTCCACTCCATTAATATACAGTTCATTCATACTGCTGTAGAAGGACAGTTGAGGGACTGCTGTGATATCTAAGAGATATGCCTGTATCTACTTGTTCCATAATACATTGTTATTGTCAATTTGTTTGGATTTGCCAGGTGTTATTTGATCATAATTCTTTCCCTGAGACCTTTTATGGTCTGCTAGAAGCACATTGTTTAGTGAGTCCTTGGGTGGCTTTCTTAGTCCTTTTGGGCTGCTATAATAAATTACCACAGACTGGGTGGCTTATAAACAATAGAAATGTATTTCTCACAGTTCTCACAGGAATTCCAAGATCAATGTGCCAGCAGAGTCATCGTCTGGTGAGGGCCACTTCCTCATAATGGCACCTTCTAGCTGTATCCTTACATGGTGGAAGGAGCTAGCTAGCTCTCTGGGGCTTCTTTCATTAGGGCACTCACTAATCCCAATCATGAGGGAGGGAGTGGGTTAGGCTTTCAGCAGAGGAATTCTGGGGAGACACAAACATTCAGACAATAGCAGTGGCAAACTGAGTTTTGCTTTGTTTAATTCATCCTTATTTTGAAAATATTTTTGTTGGATTTAAAATTCCAGATTGAGGCTGGGCTTGGCAGCTCACACCTGCAATCCTAGCAGTCTGGGAGGCTAAGGCAGGACGATTGCTTGAACTTAGGAGTTAGAGACCAGCCTGAGCAGGAGCAAGACCCCATCTCCTTCTAGTCCTTTGTGATATCTCCGTACTACTTTCCATAGAGGTACTAGTTTGCAGTCCCGCCAACAGTTCCTTTCTCTCCACATCCATGCCAGCATCTGTTTTGGGACTTTTTGATAAGAGCCATTCTCACTGGAGATAGGTGATATCTCATCTGTGGTTTTGATTCGCATTTCCCTGATGATTAGAGACATTGAGCATTTTTCATGTGTTTTCTTGTCCATTAGTCTATCTTTATTTGAAAATGTTCTGTTCATGTCTTTTGCCTACTTTTTAATGGGGTTGTTTGATTTTTTTTCTTGCTGATTTGCTTGAGCTCTTTGTAGATTCTGGTTATCAATCAGCCCTTTATCAGACGTATAGCATCCAAACATTTTCTCCCATTCTGTAGATTGTCTATTTGCTCTATTGATTGTGTCCCATCTCTACTAAAAACAGAAAAAATTACCTGGGTATGGGGTCACATGCCTATAGTCCCAGTACTCAGCAGGCTGAGGCAGGAGGATTGCTTGAGCCCAGGAGTTTGAGGTTGCTATGAGCTGGGCTGATGCCACTGAACTCTAGCCTGAACAACAGAGAGAGACTGCCTCAAAAATAAAAATAAAAATAAATAAAATTCCAGACTGACAACTATTTTTTCCTAGTGCATTGAAGGTATCCTATCATTGTCTGATTTCTATTGTTGCTGTTGAAAATTCAGCCAGAAGTTTTATATTTTGTTACTTAGTAGATAATCTTTCTTTTCTCTCTGAGTGCTTTTATTTTTTTTTTATTTTATTTTTTTTTTCTCTGAGTGCTTTTAAGGTCTCTTTTTAAAAATATCCTATAGCAAGCCAGGCACAGTGGCTTGCACCTGTAGTCCCAGCAACTCAGGAGGCTGAGGTGGGAGGATTACTTGAGGCCAGGAGTTTGTGACCAGCTTGGGTAATATAGTGAGACCCTGTCTCTTAAAAAAAATAAAAATTCTGTAGTAACACTCTGTATCAAGTATGGATTTTATTGAGTTTCCTAGAGCTGAGGCTTGACATCTTTCATCATTTCTGAGATGGTCTCAGACATTTTTTTCTTTAATGTCTTCACATATTATCCTCCTACCTTCCCCTCAACCCCTTCTGGAACTTGAGTTATATATTTTCTATCCTCCATATTGCATGAGCTATCTCCTCATACTTACCATGTCTTTATCTCTCTGTGCTGTATTCTGGATAATTTCTTTAGATCTACCTTACAGTTTATTACCTCACCACCTTTTATCAAATTTATTGTTAAGTCTGTCTTGATTTTTAATTTCAATTATTGTATTTTCCAATTTTAGAAATTTTACTTGGTTCTTTTTGAAATCTCCTTCATTTTTGATAGTGTGCTACTACTTACACATAGTTTTAATACCTCTTGAGCATACTGAACATACTTATTTTATGTTCTTTGCTGATATTTCCAATCCCTGAAACCTTTACAGATCTCATTCTGTGGTTTCTTCTTGATTCTAATTCTTGGTGCCTTGTTTGGGTGTTTTGTAAATTTTGTGACTACTAGTTCCTGGTACTTTATCCATGGGGAATTACTTGAAGTCGGGATCAAAGATGAGTTTCTGCAGAGAGAATATGCATTTGATTCTGCCAGGGACCTGGAGGAACAATCAGCCCTGGTATCGATTTAAAATTTCTACTTTAAGGTTTCCAGGCAACCTGCTTAGTATGAATTCTGACTGCAGAAATATGTGAGGACCAGTTATGCTTACAGATTCTTAGGAATGTCATTTTTTACTTCCAACACCAAGGCTTGAGGTGGTAATTTTGCTTACTGCCCTTTGAAGGGGAGAGGAGTGGGCATTGGGCATAATACTGTTTCCATTTACACAGGGGGTGCATCTCTTGGGGTCTCAGCTTCATGTGTTGGGGAAGTGGTCACGACCTATTAGACTCCCCATTCCAAACCATTCCTAGGCTTTTGTCCTCCTTTTGCCGCCTTCAAAGCCTGAGAAAACTAAAGTGCATGATTCCTGAGGTTCTCTAATGTCTTTGTATAAAGCTAGCTTTAAGAGATATCCTTATTTCTCTGGGTTCCTGCTTTGTCTTAGACCTTGATCCTTGGGTATTCCTTAATCCTTTAGCAATTCCTTGTTGCATTTTAAAAGATTAGTTATATTTCATACCTCATTGGTGTTTGTTTTCTGCAGAAGGCTCAGTTCAGGCATCTTTACTTGTTTGGTGTCTCTACTTCCAGTGCGTGGTGCTTTGGGCTGTGAAGAGGTGTTGGGAGGATTCCAGTACTTAACCTCCTTTTTGTTTTTGTTTTCCAGTTCTACGGGAGATGTTGCATAACCACTCTTTTGTGGGCTGTGTGAATCCTCAGTGGGCCTTGGCACAGCATCAGACGAAGTTATACCTTCTTAACACCACCAAATTGAGGTAAAGCAGTGAATGTGTGAAAAAACAGAGCCACTAGAAGAATGGTCCAGGGAGCACAAGCACAAAAAGCTAGGAAGAGCAGCACAAGGTATTTGGAAAGGGCACAGGCTTTGGAATCAGACAGGTGTGGTTTCAAATCTAAGTTCTACCATTTCCCATTTTTATGACTGTGGACAAATTACTTTCCTAAACTATGTCTCAGATTTCTCATCTGAGATTTCTCATGTGTCTATTGGGATATTGTTACTTAACTTACAGGGATTTTTTTTTGTGAAGAGAAGAAATAACCTGAGGAGCCTAGTCCTGGGTAGGTGCTTGGTGTTCAATAAATGTTGGCTGTGAACCAGGTGTTGAGGGCTTAGGGCTGTCAGAGAATTCCAGTATCTGCTGTGTGCAGCAGGGTACTGTGGGGGATGCAAGAGAAAGAAGACTTGATGCCTGTTTTTCTCCCACCTTTGGGAATGTGGCAAAGGCTTCACTTTAGCCACCAAACTACCCAGTGCAGTTGATCAGCACAGGAAGGGTGACCCCAGCAGTGCCATTTGCCCAGTACATAGCAGGTGACATTTCTATTGTTTCCAGGCACCTTGGTGGATTAGCTCCTATGGAGTAACCTGTATTAAATGCTGTTCTCAGATAGGTAGTACATGTGAGAGGATGCTGCCACCTTGCATCTGTTAGATATCACTTATCCACTGTGGGACTCTCTCTCTAAGCCCTGCTGTGGCCTCAATGCTTTTTGGCCCTGTTTGTGGGGCAGCCACTATACATTGCTTGGATTTAGTACATGAGATAAAAACCTATTTGCCATCCTTAGAAACTGCCCCAGGCAGAAGCTGACTGTTGGCAACACACTTCCTCGTATGCATTCAGAACTCATTCCTCTTAGGCTTGGCAACCCTTTTGGAGCAGGTCTGTTCAAGTTCCATTGTCTGCTTTGAGAATCCTTGGGGTATAGTGACTTGCCACTTACTAATTTGTTAGGAATTCTACTCCCCTTGCTTTTGCTTTTCAGGCATGACTAAGTGCATGACTCCCAAGGTTCCAAATCATGGTTGCATTCAGGTTCTTTCACCTCACAGATACAAATCCAGGCCAGTCCCAGAATGGCAGCTCATAATAAATATGAATGGTTTCTCAGTGAGAAGGTGAAAAAACAGGGAGAGAAATGGGTTCAGAGTTTGATATCCAAATTCAACTCCTTTCTGACACTTTACTGACATGAGACAAGTCAGCTACTCATTGTGTACCTCAATTTTCCTACTATAATGCAGGCTTAGCAGATGCCTTGTCTGCTTTGACTGATCATGAAGTCTTTAAGCAGGACCTATATGGTTCAATTTGTTTCACCAACTATAAAGTACCACATAAATGTGGCGTTCATTCCAATTCTGTGTTTTTGTAAATAATTCAGTACATTGTATACTTCACAGCTGCTTTTGGACTGTTGCCAGCCAGTGCATCACCCTAAACCATCCATCAGTGTAGTGTAATCCTGCCATATGTCTGCTTTTGATTATTTAGGAAGACTTCCTGGCCTCCCTGTGTATTTCATGTAATTTTTAATGGTGAGTTGTAAAAATGATTTATAGGATTCTTTGTAAGTGGGGGAAAGGTAAGCAAACAGAAAACTCTTAAATTTCACTTCAGGGTATCAGAAAGTTTTTACAGCCCCAGAGGGGTGGGACAGAGTGTGGAAGATAGCAAGCAAGCCTTAGTCTTAGGGCTTGAACCTGTCTGTGGAGGCTGGCCACTCACAGCCATGGTCAGAGCAGATGCTGGGACTCCCAGCTCTTTGGAGGAATAAGGGATTTTTGTTAGACTGTTAACCAGCTTCCACAGCAAGGCAGAACCATCTCTTTGTCTCTTCCATGTTTCAGGGATTCCTTCTCCCATTTTCTCCCTACTGCCTGGCTCTCAAGCATGGATTCAGCATTTCATTAAAGTCACTTCATTTTTATTTGCAGTGAAGAACTGTTCTACCAGATACTCATTTATGATTTTGCCAATTTTGGTGTTCTGAGGTTATCGGTAAGTTTATCTCCTCCCCACTTCTGAAACTTAAACAACTGTTTGTTTCTGAAAATAGTAGTTCTACCCTAATATCTTATTTGTAGTATATTAAATTTTCTAAATATGCTCAGGATAGTTTCTGTATTATATTATTTGAGTATGGAGGTATCTATAATTTTAATAAAATTTTATACTTTCTAGTCAAATAGTCATTTGATAGCTAACTTAAGTGGTTTTTATTATAGAATATGTGGAAAGGCATAACAATATAAATAAGCATTCTTTAAAGCCATGGTCCAAATACAACCCTTACTAACAATTTTAGTCCATTTCTTCCAAGACTTTTTCAATGCCTAATTCTAGAGTTAAAATCATACTACTTGTGCATTCGTATCTTTTTCATTTGACATACTCTACGAAAAAGTCCACTAGGATTTTGATTGGAATTGTGTTGAATCTATAGATCAGTTTGAGGAGAAAATCTTTTGTGAGATTAATTCCTTAGTATTTCACATTTTTTAATGTTATAAATGGCATTTTTTTAAAAACTGCAATTTCCAATTGTTTATTGCTAGTATATAGAAATACATGATTTTTATACATTGATATTGTATCTCACAACCCTGTTAAACTCACTCACTAGCTCTAATACAAATTTTATAGATTCTCAGATTTTCTACATGGATGATCATGTCACCTGAGAGTAAAGAAAGTCTTATTTGTTCCTGTCCAATCTGGAAGCATTTTCTTTCTCTTAACTGATTGCACTGGCTAGAATCCCTAGTACAATGGGGTAAAGTGGTAAGAATGGAAATCCTTCTCTTGTTCCTGATCTTAGGGGGAAAGTATTCAGTCTCACCACTAAGTATGCTGTCAGCCATAGGTAGGTTTTGTAGATGCCCCTTATGAGGTTGAGGAAGTTCCCTTCTATTCCTTGTTTACTTAAAGTTTTTATTTAGGAATGGGTGTTGAATTTTCAAAAGCTTTATTTGAATCTATTGAAATAATCATATGGTTCTTCTTTCATATTAATAGTTTGATATAGTGAATTACATTGATTTTTGTATATGTTAAACCAATCTTACATTCCTGAGGTGAACCCGGCTTGGCCATAACATACTATCCTTTTTATATTATGGGATTCAATTTGCTAAAATTTTAATTATAATTTTTACATCTGTGTTCATGAGTGTTATTACTTTGTAGTTTTCTTGTAGTGTCTTTGTGTAGCTTTAGTATCAGGGTAATGTTGGCCTCATAGAATGAGTTGATAAGTATCCCCTCCTTTTCCATTTTCTGAAAGAGTTTGTATAGACTTGGTGTTAAAATTGTTCCTTAATGTATGGTAGATTCACCAGTGAAGCCATCTGGGCCTGGAGAGTTCTTCATGGGAAGGTTTTTAACTATAAATACAATTTCTTTAATAGATATAGAGCTATTATGGTTATCTATTTCTTCTTGGGTGAGCTTTGGTTTTTTTTTTTTCTTTTTTTTTGAAGAAATTTGTCAATTTAATCTAAGTTTTTAAATATATTGGTATAAGTTATTCATAATATTTCTTATTGTTTTCATATCTGCAGATTTGTGGTGATATAACCTTTCTCTCATTCCTAATATTGGTAATTTAAGGCTTCTCTTTTTAACTTTATCAGTCTGGCTAGATTTTGATCAATTTTATTCATCTTCTCCAAGAACTAACTTTTGGTTTCATAGATTTTTCTCTTATTTTCGTTTTGTATGTCATTGATATGTGCTCTGATCTTTATTATTTCCTTTTACTTATTTTGGCTTAGTTTGTCTTCTTTTTCACATTTCTTAAGGTAGAAGCAGAGGTCACTGATTTAAGACCTTTCTTCTTTTCTAATGTAGGTGTTAAATGCTATAAATTTCTCCTAAGTACTGCTTTAGCAGCTTGCCACAACTTTTGATATGTAGTTTTCATTTTCATTCAGTTCTAAATACCTTCTAATTTCCCTTTTAATTTCTTATTTGACCCACAGGTCATTTAGAACTGTCTTTTGAGGATTTTCTAAACATCTGTTACTGATTTCTAATTTAATTCCATTTTGGTCAGAGAAGTTACTTGAATCTTTTTACACTTATGGAGACTTGTTTTATGGCCCAGAATATGATCTATGTTGGTAAATGTTCCATGTGTACTTGAAAAGAATTTATATTCTGATCTTGTTGAATAGAATGTTCTATAAATAGGCTGGGTGTGATGGCTCACACCTGTAATCCTAGCACTTTGGGAGGCCAAAGCAGAGGGAACACTGGAGGCCAGGAATTTGAGACCAGCCTGAGCAAAAGCAAGATCCCATCTCTACAAAAAGTAGAAAAATTAGCCAGGCATGGTGGTGCACATCTGTAGTCCCAGCTACTTGGTAGGCTGAGGCAGGAGGATCACTTAAGCCTAGGAGTTTGAGGTTGCAGTGAGCTATGATGAGGCCATTGCATTCCAGCCTGGGAGATAGAGCAAGACCCTGTCTCCAAAAAAAAAAAAAAAGTTCTATAAATATCAAATATTAATATATCAGGTTGATAGTGATCCTCAAATCTCTATTCTTATTGATTTTTCTATCTACTTGTTCTATCAAATATTGAAAAAAGGGTATTGAAACAAACCTCCACTATAATTGTGAGTTTGTCTGTCTTTGCAGTTTTCCTTGTTTTTTCCTTCATATATTTTAAAGCTCTGTCATTGGGTACATAAACATTTAGGACTGTTATATCCTTTTGATTAATTGGCTCTTCTATTATGAAAATGTAACTATGTACTGTGGGTTTATAATATATGTAAAAGTATGAGTAACAACATCAGAAGGGGAGCAATGGAAAATAACCTAGGTTTCTTAATTAAAAAATTTTTTTTCAAGAAAGGGTTTTGCTCTGTCATCCAGGCTAGAGTGCAGACTCATGATCATAGTTCACTGTACCCTCAAACTCCTGGGCTGAAGCAATCCTCCCACCTCAGCCTCCCGAGTAGCCGGGACTACAAGTGTTTACCACCATGCCTGGATAATTTTTCTTATTTTTTGTAGAGACAGGGTCTTATTCTGTAGCTCCAGCTAGGCTCGGACTCCTGGCCTCAAGCCGTCCTCCCACCTTGGCTTCCCAAAGCACTGGGATTATAGGTATCTTATTTTTAACCATAGATTTCACTCTTCCTCACTAGATCATTTACCTGAAATGTCATTTGATTTAATTTATTCTTCATCCCCCTTGCTTTAGTTACAGGTGAGGCAGTAGAAATAAATGATATGCCTAGTGATTTTCTAGAAATATGAAAGTTAAATTGAGTCCTTAAGACTACACAGAAAGAAAGTACCTCCCCATGGCCTCACCCTTCTGCCCTGTTCAGCATGCTTTTTGTCTATCACATCTTCTCTGTTGAAATGGCCATTGACAAGGTAAGGAAGAGGTTTTGTTGTGGATTGTTAAGGCATTTCTTCTGGAGGAAATGGGGAATAAGTGTTACATTTGTGGTTTCTCACTTGCCATTCTGAGAGTGATTTTGTGGAATTCAGGCTTCATTTGGATGTCCCGTTAATGCTTGCCCATTGTTGTTCTTGCTCCTTCCTAGGAGCCAGCACCACTCTTTGACCTCGCCATGTTGGCCCTAGACAGTCCAGAAAGTGGCTGGACAGAGGAAGATGGTCCCAAAGAAGGACTTGCTGAATACATTGTTGAGTTTCTGAAGAAGAAGGCTGAAATGCTTGCCGACTACTTCTCTTTGGAAATTGATGAGGTGTGACAGCTATTCTTAAACCCGTTACGTTGTTCAGATAAAAATCAAGTTCCAAGATCAAGACCAGGCCTCCCCTCCAGAGGCAGCATGTTATATACAAGACATGCTCTCCACTCCCTATTTGCATTTTACACTACTATACTGTTATCCGTTCATGCCCACTCCTGTTCCCCGGGGAAGGACCCAGACGCAAGGGAGAGCTGCATCCCTGCAGGCCATTGTAAATGAGATTATGCTCTCGTTCCCCTTTCTTCCTGTTACCCTCAGTCTTTGGGGCTTTCTATCTTGACATGTTCTTTGATTGGCGAGCAGATCCATAAAACGGGTTGTTCCACTGCATGTCAGGACGAAAAGTTCTTTTTCTCTGGCCCCAGTGCCCAGCCAAGTACCTAGTCACCCAGAGTGGCAGGTATGAGGACAAGGCCTGGGAATGCACTGAAGAAATGGAATTTGTTTACATTGAAACAGCATTATTTCCTGTCCTTTTGTGCTGGCCTTTTTCCCCACAAGCAGGAAGGGAACCTGATTGGATTACCTCTTCTGATTGACAACTATGTGCCTCCGTTGGAGGGACTGCCTATCTTCATTCTTCGACTAGCCACTGAGGTAAGCGATCACACATGCATGTGTGCCGGAAGGGGAGAGCACATGACTGTACCTCCATTTAGAGTGACAAAAATGACAAGAGTGAAACAGCTTCTCATCCCCAGCAATATTCAGCAGTCCAATTTATAGCTTTAATGCCTAAACATCACATTTAGTTTTTTGGCTTTAAGTAGGCTGTGATCTCCATTTAGAAATGAAAATGTGTTTAAAGTGTGTACCTATCTTGAGGTATTGAATTCTTTGGACCAGGTAAACTGGGATGAAGAAAAGGAATGTTTTGAAAGCCTCAGTAGAGAATGTGCCATGTTTTACTCTATCCGGAAGCAGTACATATCTGAGGAGTCGACCCTCTCAGGCCAGCAGGTACGGTGGTGATACGCATTGGCACCCCAGGACTGGGGCGGGCATCACACAACCTTTAGGAAATGAAGCTTGCCCATCTCTAAAGTCCTGGGATTTCATTGTATACAATAAGATTCAAATACAATGGTCAGCTTTTATTCATGAGTTTTACTTCCTTCTACCAGTCTTGAACGTACCTCCAGAGAGACTTCAGAAACTCTCAAATGTAAAACACAAGCCATCACAGAAACTGGAGGTTGAGTTAGATTGTCCAAGGCTGGTGGATCCGTAATCTCCCATTGTTAGCCCTTAAGTGTGTAGCCAACGTCTTCAGATTCTGGGTCTATCTCCCCAGTCTCTCTTAGCTTTTGCCTTATTTCTGTGGTCCCCAAGCCCCAGGACCTGTACCGGTCTGTGGCCTATTAGGAACCAAACAGCAGGTTGTGAGCAGCAGGCCAGGGAAGCTTCATCTGTATTTACAGCCATTCCTGATCACTCGATTATCACTGCATAAGCTCTGCCTCCTGTCAGATCAGCAGGAGCATTAGATTCTCATAGGAGCAGGAACCCTACCATAAACTACAAATGTGAAGGATCTAGGTTGGGTGCTCCTTATGAGAATCTAATGCCTGATGAGCTGAGATTCTCCAATAGTGCACTGGGGAGTGGCTGCAAATACAGATTATCATTAGCAGAGAGGTTTGACTGCACAATAAATGTAATGTGCTTGAATCATCCCAAAACCACCTCCAGCCCCAGTGCAAAATTGTCTTCCATGAAACTGGTCCCTGGTGCCAAAAAGGTTAGGGACCACTGCCTTACTCTACATCTGAGCACAGCCTTGCCAGGAAAACAAGGCTCTATAACTCTTCTTATAGGTTAACTTGACACCAAAGGGCCTGGGTTCCTAATGTTTTATTGTAACTTTTCCCAGTCAGATGAAAATGCTTTCCAAATCAACATATATTTCAGGGGAGGAGAAGTGGGGAGTTGAAATAGTATAAGAATCAAAGGGTAGCCCACTTTAATACACAGCCATCTTGGTGATTGCTCTCAGTCATGCTCCCGTTCACAAATGAGGAAGCTGAAGGATGGCTGGCATGCTCAGGGATTCCCAGAGTCTGTAGGTGGTGGAGCAGAGATTCAGTCCTAGATCCTGTTGGCTAAAGCCCCTAGGGAATCCTGCACTCCAGTGGAGCGGGCCAAAGCAGCACACTTAACAAACTATGCTGAGAGTATCTCAGATGACTGGAAAAATTTACCTCAAGGAAAGGAAGGACAGAGGAGAAAGAACATTTCCTTGTATATGAGACACCTAAGGCTTAGAAGAACGATAGGAATGATGAGGTAAAATAATCCTCATTACCTGAATGGAATCAGCCCCTCAAGAGCAGTGGCTTTTCTCCATTAAAAACCTCTGCTTTTCAGGCCTGTGGGATCCCTCAGAGGTTGGCCCACAGAGGCTGCTTCATAAGCATTAGATGACATAGCCCATCACAAGCCACCAAGACTTTCCAGGTCCAGTGTCCATGCCATCCATCAGCCAGGAAGCCACTATATGCTGGGATACGAACAAGGCGACTTATGACATCTAATGTGTTTTCCAGAGTGATGTGCCTGGCTCCACTCCACACCCCTGGAAGTGGACTGTAGAACACATTGTCTATAAAGCCTTCCGCTCACACCTTCTGCCTCCGAAACATTTCACAGAAGATGGAAATGTCCTGCAGCTTGCTAATCTGCCCGACCTATACAAAGTCTTTGAGAGGTGTTAAATATGGTCATTTATGGACTCTGGGGTATGTTGTTCTTTGTATTTCAGTGTTGTAGCACTTAAGGTTCAAGACTCACATCTGCCTTCTAACTAGGAGCATTCCTTCATGCATGGTGGATTGATTATAAATAAATAGTCAGATGTATTCTAATGTTATTTCTTATTTAATTCCCTTATCCTTGAATGATTTTCTAGATTGATTTTCATCTAGTATATACCTGATTGTGTTGAAGAATCCCAAAGTAAGTTTGAAATCCCCCTAAGCATCTGGTAAAAGGTATTGTACAAGCACTATTAAGAATTCTATCTTGGCTAGGTTGGCATGTTAAAAACAAATATACCTAAAAAGGCCTTGAAGATTTCCTAGCTCATGTTCTGATTTGATTCTTTCTGTATTCTCATAAATTTCTAATAGCAGGTGGTATATAAGTTCAGATGCTTTTTATAAGAGGTCCTGAGCATGTCAGAGGCTCTGATGACATTGACTATGAAGGAAGCTTGAATTGATCATCTATAGTATCTTTAATAACCAAAGCTAATTCATTTATTCTTAAGAAAAAAACTTGAGGGAAGAATATAGTCCTTACCCAGTCTATAACAAGTAGTATGAGTTTTTACATTAGCCCACTTTGTTAATGGCTATACTACCAGCTTAAGATAAAGAAGTTTCTAGGTATTCATATTTGAAGGATGATCTCAGAAGTGAGGTTCCTTGAGCGTGGGGAGGGGCACAGGCTGCGTGACCTTGAGTAGAAAGGAGGAGGGGTTTCCTAGGCCTGGAGAGCTGGCCACACAGTATGTTGGTTCCACCTAGGGGATTCTAGGATAACCCTGCATTTCAGAAAGCCCTCCTGCCCACCCCCACCACACAACTGTTGTTACTATTAAAAATAAAATTTATAGGAAATCATCTCAATTCAGGAGTTTGGTTATCCACATTTTTAAAATGAAGGGCTAATTAAGGAAGGGAACAATTATTAGAGACATGTCTTATTCACTTCTGAGTTACCTTTATCTAGTTTCAAGTCTAGTTTTATTATATTATGTGCCTTGAGTTATTAGATTTTCCCCAATATATTCTCTGTGTTAACACTCTAAAGATACAATAATCATCTCCATAAAACCACCTTGGTTCTGAGAGCAAAAGAGAATTGCAAATCCTGCAAAGTGGCTGCACTCAGTGATAAAAAAAACTCTGCAACTGGGTACCTTTAAAGATGAAAAGAAAAAGTTCTAAATTCCTGATTATTTTTCCATGAGAAAGAGATAAAAGAAGAGGGGCAAGATAAGAGGGTTGGTTGCCATGATTTTTTTTTGAGGTTCCTATAACAAAATGAACGTGTCAGTATCAATTGTGGTTGGCAAAAAGGGTGTGTTTAATAGAATCTTTAGGCAGATTCCATACCTGCCTACCCTGCCCTTCCCTCCCCCTTTAGCTTGTCTGAGGTTTCTTTCCACAAATAAGCAGCAGATGAAATACTTTACAAGGTACAGCACAGTTGCTATTGAAGAATAAGGACCCTACTCTTTAAGAGTATTAGCCCTTGGACTTCCCCTGCCCCATGCAATAAAGCAAGTTTTATATAACACTCCCCATATTTTTTCCTAACATTTTCTTATATAAATTTAAATACTTTACCAAAAAAGGCTTTTTCCTCCAAACATATAAATTTGAGTGAAACATAGATTCCCCATCTGTGAACTTGTTTCTTCACCAAAATATAAATGATATCTGATATTAAGGGTAAATGTCTTTTGACCACTGGAGATCACTGAAGTCTGAATTGCACTGTGGAGAAGGCACTTGTGTTTTCTGAGGTCTCCAGCAAGCATCTCAGTGAGCACTCATGGAATTGCTGTCCTCCACAACCCATGCCAAGGCCTCGGAGTGCCCAGTCACTGAGGCAGTTGGGGGAAAATGTTGAGTAAACATGATTCTAAAATTATGGAAATAAAAAATAACAATAGTATGGATTGAGTTCTTAGTCTAAAATCAAACTACAAACAAAATCCAAGTGTTCATTCATGAAGATTCAATCCTGCTTCATTCTCTCATAGATTATAAAATACAAA
>CAUYRT010024987.1:0-42352 GCA_963574885.1 Lepilemur ruficaudatus
AACAAAAACAGAAGACACTGTAAGAGTCAAAACTTGGATGAAGTGAATGGCATGGGGTGAGTTATTTGTTTTTGTGGCTTTTGCTTTAGAGCAGGCTGAAGCCAGTGCTGTTTGTGGAAGCTAAAAACCCAAGAAAAACTCAGTCTTTCCAGCCCGAAGAAACAGAAGACAGAGTTCTGGAAAGTGAGTGGAAATCCCTGAAAAGAGCTAGTGAGAAAGGAGAAATCCCAAATTGTGTGTATTAATTGCCCAAGTCTTTATCTCATCTCTTAGCTTCACATATATGGTAGATGATATAAGTAAGTCACTCAGCTAAAGACAGCAGAACTGGACTGAGATTTGAGTTGTTACGCAAAGGACAGGGGTTTTGTTAGAGTCCAACCAGATCAACTGCCAACTAAAACAAAAACATCAGCACTCTTCAGAGAAATATAACAAAATCTAAATTATCTATAATATAATATTAACAGCATCCAAGATACAATCTAAAATACTGTGACATACAAAGAATCAGGAAAATTTGACACTGGCTCAGGGAAAGAGACAATCAACTGAGAGTCACCCTGAGATGACTCAGATGTTGAAATTAAGAGACAGGAATTTCAAGGAAGTGATTACAACTAAGTTCGATAAAGTGAAAGAAAATATGGGTGAAATCAACGAAAAGATAGAAAATGTCAGCAGAGAAATAGGAACTGTAGAAAAGAGTAGAAATTATCAAATTGGAAACTATATCTAAAATTAAAAATCGACTGAATGAGCTTTAAAGCAGAGTGGAGATGAGAGAGGAAAGAGTCAACGGACTTGAAGATGGATCAACAGAAATTATCCAATTTGAAGAAGAGAAAGAAAAGAATTGAGCCTTAGGGATTTGCAGGGCAATATAAAAAATCTAATATACATGTATATGGAGTCAAGAGGTAGAGAGAAAGAGAATGGGTCAGAAAATATATTTGAGTATAGCATGGCTGAAAATTTGCCGAATTTAATGAAAAACATACATTTACAGAATCAAGGAGATCAGCAAACTCCAAACAGGATAAATACGAAATAACTGATGCCTATGTACGTCATAGTCAAACTACTGGAAATCAAAAATAAAGAGAAAAACTTGAAATCATCCAAAGAAAACCAAAGCATCATACGCAGATGTGTTGGAAATTGTGTATGTGTTGTAAGCATTGATTTGTGTACGTATTATATACAAATTATTATACATATATGATACTTATGGTAATTTTGAAATTTCATAGATTTCTCCTTATAAACTATAGAGGTCAGAAGTCAATGTACCAATATTTTCAATGCTAAAAGAGAAAAACTTTCAAAATAAAATTCTATACCCAGCTAGAATACCCTCCAAGAATGAAAGTGAAGTAAAAACATTTTTACTTATAAGTAACTACGAATATTCATCACCCAGCAGAACTAAAGGAAATTCTTCAGGTTGGACGAAAATGACACCAAATAGAAAGTAAATTCTTTAGGAAAAAACAAGTGCGTTGGAAGCTGTCAATATTTGAGCAAATATAACAACTAACTTTTTTCTCTTAATTAAAAAAATACACGTGACTATTTAAAGCAAAAAATCTAACATTGTCCTGTGAGTTTTTAATGCATGTAGATGCAATACACACAACTTCACCATACACGATGGTGAGGGTATCAATGCCAAGGTTAATAATTTCAAGACTTCTAAATTTTATATAAAGTGGTACCATATTAACTCTAAGTAAAAAAGTTACAAAAAGTTAAAGATGTATGCTGTAATCCCTACAACAACCACCCAAAATTGCAAACATATATAGAAAAACACCAACAGATACATTAAAAGGTAATCCTAAAAAAATTCAAATAATTTGAATGAAGGCTGGAAAGGAGAAACAGAGGAAGAAAAAACAGAAGGGCAAACAGAAAAAAAAAATACCAAGATGAAAGATTTAAATCCACCCATATCAATAAATACATCCAGCGTTAATATGATGACAGCCAGCATTGGCTGAGGAGGTATGAAGGCCCAGGTACCTTACCGGAATTATTTCATCTGATCCTGATAACAACTTCGTGAGATCGATATTCAGTTTCATTGATGAAGAAATTGAGGGTCAGGGAGGTTCAATGTCTTGCTTCAGGTGATGAAGTTAATAATTGATAGAATCGAGATTTTAGGTCTCACTACAAAGCTTATAATCATTTTGTAGCATCCTGCCTCTAAGGTGGTTACCAAGTTTCGTGGCATCAGAGCAAGAAGAATGGAGTCCGCAGTGCCTTCTCCATCCCACTATCTCGCAACAATTATAGTGAGTGCAAGTGACTTGAAAAAACAACAGTGAAAGAGCACCGACAGAGAAAATGCCTTCCCCAATGTCTGCCTTTGACAGGGGCGATCTCATATGCCAAGCCCTGGTAAAGCTAATATTGAATCTGTGCCTTTTGCTTTAAACAAAATTTTAGCTGCATTAAAAAAGGAAATAAGGGCTGTCAGGGTTCAAAAATAAATAAATAAAAAGCCCTGGATTATTCCAGAGATCCCTGTTAGGAATAAATTGTCCTTGATGCTTTCAAAATAAATTACTGTGGCTTCATCAGGCATAGAAGATTAGCTTTAAGTCCAATGCTTCAATGCCATTTTCAATTTTCTGTTCAGAAAGAGATGGCTCAGTTTCTGTGGGTTCATCTACCTTTCTCTGATAGTTTAGTTTAAAACAAGTTTCTCTAGGTTATATGACAGTGTCCCCAGTGGGTGCTGTTTTCTATTTCCTAGGATACTCTGATTGTCTCAGTTTACCAGGGAGTTAATGTGGTACAGATGGCTGGACTGTCTTGCTGTTTGGACACAGACAAGGGTCCGTCTCTATTTTTTGAATTTTTGAGTTTTTGCATATTATTGGTGGCAGTTTAGTAATTCCGATGGCTGTGGTTTTTAATCTTGACTCTTCATCTTATCAGCTTTGTAACCTTGGACAAGTGATTTTACCTTTCTGGGTTTATTCGTTTTCAAAATTGGATTGACAGTGATACTATCTATTGCATAAGATTTTGGAACGGTTAGATAAGATAAGTAAAGGACATAACAAAGTGGCTGGCATTTAGTAAGCACTTAATTAAATGTTTTAGAAATTATATGCTGTGCAGACCTGTTGGACCACAGACGGACAAGCTACCGTCTCTGCCCTGGGGTTGGAATTGGGAGAGAAGGAGGTTGTTCTGGAAGTTTTCTCAGAAAAGGGACAATTTGGGATGGGTCCTAAAGAGGGAACACTAATTTTCTAAGGGAACAGAGTGAAGAGGTTATTTCCGAGAGGAGTGACAGTATTTGCAAAGAGAGATAGGAGTGACAGTATTTGTAAAGACTTATGTGGTGGAACATTGACTGGAGGGGTTGAAATAAGGCTAGAAATGTAGAATACAGCAGAGTTGCGAAGGGTCATATTCGTGCAGCGAAGGGTTTGAACACTCATTCCACAGGAGAGGGACCAAGACATCGAAGGCAGAGAGTGACGCATCACAGGCTCTTCTGGGGGCAGATCACTACAGCAGGAGGGCGGAAGATGGATCCCAGAGACGTAAACTGGAGACCTGGAGGGTTTGCAAGTTCTGGCACGATGGTTCCCATGAGCACGGTGGTGGCCTAGATGGGGTAGTGGTGTATCAAATCGTTACAGAGAATACTAACCAGTCACTGGGAAATGCTTAAAAAGGAAGAAGATTCATTCTTTTGAAGAGGAAGAGATTCTGCTAAATTGATTCTTGAAGGGACTCTTGGGAGAATTAAAATTAATTCCAGAAAAAAAGCAATTCAGCTAGAGCAAGGTGATTGGCTTGGAAGAGTTGTTTAAGTGCCAGTTCCAGCTCCTCCTCCCACCCACTGAGATTCCGGTGCAGAGAGTCTCGGATGGAGAACCAGCAGCCACATTTTTAGGAGGTGGCCCGGGCGATTCTGATGTAGGTGGTCCAGGGCTTGTACTTTGGGAAACAGTAGTTTAGGGAAAAAAGAGTTATAGGCATGGCATAGTTAGAAAGCTAAGAGAGACCAAACTGAAGCAATTGCGGGATAGGTAATTAAGGAAAATCTCAGGAGGAAGGTCAGGTGTGAGTTGAATCTTAAAGAAGGAGTAGGGGGATGGGGAACACATTTCAGTGAGGAATTCAGCACCAGTAACAAGTGATGTCTGTTCACTGACAATGAAAAGCCCATCCTGGCAGACACAAGTCACTGACGATCATCTTGGAGAGCAAAAAGTAACCCGACTTAAAAGGGCCTTGAGTGCCAGGTAAGCATTGGTGATGGGTGGTGTTTAAGTTGATGGAATGTGCCAAAGATAGCCATACATATTCTCGAGCAGGAGAGGCAGTAAAATCCACCAAATAGATGGAGTACCACCTCTCTTTCGATCTGACATTGAGATTTCTTTGCCAGTTATATCAACGGGAAGGAATGATGAGGAGGAAGACAAGGGCAGAAGGGAACCAGGTCTGGTGGTTCAGATATCCCTAGGTTACATGACGTGGGTCTATTCACTTGGCGAGCCCAGCGGGCTGCTGATTGGCATGTGTCACATTGGTTTGAAGTGAGGTCCTTTATCAGAAAGCGAGATAGAGCTGGGCGGGGGCAGTGAGCAGAATCACAATACAGATTGCTGTGAAGTTCCTTGAAAAAGCTGTCACAAGGTCCAGAAAATGGATCCAGCTCATTAGAGCACATCTGCTCCTGTCTTTGGCAAACTTGATGCACTCCAACCTGCCTGGAACCTTTCCATCTACTGTTCCTTTTGGCAGAACACACTTCTACCTGCTCCCCGCTAGGAACTGCCTCACATGTTTCCACCCTCAGCACAAAGACAGTTCTTAAGGAAGCCTTACGCACCCTCCAGACTGGATTAGACATGTGTTTTGGATACTCTCAAAGCAATAGACCTTGGTGGTTAAGAACACAGACTGCTTGGATTTAAGTTATGCCACTTAGCAGCTGTGCAACCTTGGGAAAACTCCTGACCTCTTTGAGTCTCAGTTTCCTCATCTGTAAAACGGGGATGATGCTAATATCCCCAATATGCATTTCATAACTCAATGTGATTGCTAATTGAGTCAATGCATGTAATGTGCTTAGAACAGTGCCTATCCTAGCACATAGTAAGGTGCCATATTTGTGGTGTGCCTATTATTTTAGAGCCGTCCATACTGTTTTTTCCAAGCACCCATCACGTGCTAGTTAATGATTATGTGTGTGGTCATCTGTGTCATGGCTGAGTCTCAACTAAATTGAAAGTCCCAAGACAGACCATGTCTGTATTGCACCCTGATGTGACTCCAGTGCCTGACACATTGCAGTTACTCGATAAATAAGGGTCGAATGACAGTATCTAATCAGATCTTCATGGTACCCATGGGGAAGGGATGAGATGTAGGGAAGGAAGGTCACAGAGGGAAGGGGCATTCGAATTGCAGATTCTAGAATTCGGTTCTAGAATTAAGGTGTCTGAAGATTTGGGACATTTGGGGGAACACTTTGGAAATGTTTTTATTTCTCCATTCAAAGCCATGGCATTCATTAACAGTCTTGTTGCCTCATAAGATGCAAGACAAAGGATCTGAAAGAGAAGTTGAACCATCACCTTAAGCTCTCCCTCTTTCTGCTCCTAGTTCTCTTCAGCTCCCAAGGGGTCTGCACTGTTCAGGACTCTTCTATCTGGCCCTCGCTGTCCCTCACTTGGAGGTTCATGTGATGGGTCAGGTCTTGAGTCAAGCGTCCCTGGGTTCCAAACTTGGCTAACTGTGGGGCCCTGGTCGTGTTCCCACACTTCTCCAAACCTCAGTTTCTTTATTGTAGCGTGGGGGTCATAAAGTGTCCCTATCCTAGAGTTGTGAAGTTTACATGAGAAACTAGTGCCTGGCATATAGCATGTGACTAATAGGTGTTCCTCTGGTTATGTCCTTATTTTACATAGGGAGGCTAGTTCCAGGGAGGAAAGAAATGTGACAAAGGACACAAAGAAGTGAATTGACTCATCCATTCAAGAAGCTTGTCCTAACACCTTTTATAATGTCTACTGCTTGTTAAAGAGATGAACAATAAACAGCCCTCACCTCCAGGGGCTCAGACACTAGTGGGAGAGATAGAGGTATTAATTAACAATTGCAACATGCATCATTGCTGCCACCCATGAAGGGACATACCTGGGACTAAGGGAGCCCAAAGGTCTCACCTAAATCATTCCAGATGGTTCCAGGGAAGGCGAAGGTGCATGGCACAGAGATGAAAGTGAGCAACTGTGATTGACAACTTCATGTATTCCTTCAACTAATGTCTGTGGGGGCGTGCTTAGGTACTTCCCAGTGTTCTAGGACCTAGGGAGATGCGCTAGACACAGCACCTTGACTATTCACAAATAAATCGCAAGGGCAGAGGTTCCAAGTCGCAGGCACAGATCTGCGGCAGAGCTGCTTCTCACCGGGCAACTCCAGGAATTGTTCCACCAGGGGGAGCGAGTGGTGATAATCTGTCAGCCGTTTGAGCAGAAAAACAAAAGCACTATACAGTACATGGAAACTTTGTTACAAGCTTGAACACCAAGTAGTGCTCTTTAAGTATTACAATTAAAGGAAAATTATTGCATCCCCTTGTTAATGTATTTATTTCTATTAAACTTTAGTTAATGATGATTAATGGTTCGTCTCATGCAAGCTTGATGACATGGTTAGCGGAGAATGTTCTAAATCATCCTGGGGCTGACTGTTCTTCTAAAGGTCCGCTCTATTTTTGTGCGGCCATGATTGAACAGCAGACCTGCCCTTCCGCCCACATCATCATTAAACTCTCCCTGTCCGCTGCCACTAACCTAATCAAAAAAAAAAAAAAAAAGTAAGACATAGAATTGATGAATTGTTTACAGAAAGAAGAATATCAGAGTTAACCCCTGTCACCTTCCTGTCCCTCCAGCTTAGGATTCTGTGTCTGGCAGAGTCCTCGAGGGAGAGTTCCGGGGAGGAGCCTGGGCGGCCTTCTCATCCATCAGTCTCAAAGGTTGGGAGCATTCCATGGCCAGCTCATGCCTCCTAGGCTGTCCGTTAGAGAATGTGCCATCGTGAATTTATGGGGACCCATGAGAATCTTTGTGCCTCCTCGGCTGTGCCATCCAGTGGCTAAGGAAGTCGAGGAGGTGACATTTCTGGTTTCTTATGAGATCCTCTAGCAACAGCTTCTGCTTTACATGGTTCAGAAACTTAACCATTTGTTGAAAGGGATACTTGTGGAGACAGACACAGGTCCGAGGGAGGAGAGAAAATCTGACTCCTCCTCTGTTGTCTTCTTTTCAGAAAACAATAACAATAATGACAGTTGCCATTTATTAGGCTCCTACTCTGGGCCAGGGGTAGGAAAACGTTTTGGGGGTATCAGCTCAGTTAACCAATGCCAACGACCCTGCAGGGCAGATATTGCTATTCCCATCTTAAAGATGAGGAAAGCGAGGCTCGGAGACATTATGGCCACAAGCAGTGGAAGCGTGGGCTTTAAATACAAGTAGTCATTGCCAAAGCCTGTGCTTTCGAACGTTCCACTCTACTACCAACTCCAGAAACATTTGAATCAATTTTGTTAACCCTTGTTGAGTGTCTACTGTATGCCAGACTCTGCCAGAGGCTTGGCTCAGAGCTACATAAAACACACTCTCTCTGGAAGAGCTTACAGCTCAGCAGAGAGAAAGGACAAGTCCACCAAGGAGTGAAACATAGATGGGACACGAAAAAGGGTACAAGGAGACATGGGGCTTCAGAAAGGAGGGCTCCAGCCCTACTTGGGGGGGGGACCAGAGGCAGCCCAGAAGTCTTTGGATTGGGCTGGGATTCTGGTGGGGTTTTGGCTGGCAGATGGTCGGGGGGAGGAAAGTCAGGTGGAAGGTCCAGCTCCAACAGAGGCTGGTGGGATGTGCTCCGGGGATAGTGAACCATCCAGTTTCGGTCAAGCAGAGAGCAGGCGTAAGAATGAGGTTAGATATGTTACCCAGAACTCCAGCATGAAAGCCAGGAAGGTTGTGCTGAATCTGGACAGGGGCACAGAGTTTATTTAATCAGGGGACAGACATGATGAGAGAAATCCTTTAACATGACAAATCCAGTGATGGGCTGGAGGCTGGGAAGGCTGCAGGCACACAGAGGGCAGGGGCCACATTGGCCTTCAAAGTCACATTAACCGCGTCCAAAGGCTAGGCTGTGCCCAGGGTGTCACACTGCCTTCCTCATCTCCTTCCACCCCTTCTCAAATAGGAGAGCTCTACCATAGCTCAGACATAGTGAGATCCTGACCCAGGAAGGTGACAATAGAAAGGGAGTGGCTGGCGGGGACTCCACAAGCCCTGACCACTGACCTAAGGCAGGATTGAAGGACAAAGGAGGACTCGTTGTCTGCCTGTGAGCCCCATGGAGGCAGAGCCTGTGCCTCCTGCGACAGCCACCAAGCCTCAGCGCTCAACAAAAAATTATTGAAAGTACGGATCATATACACACAAGCACACATGCACACACACGCAAACATGCACATGCATGCACACGCATCCAAATAAATGCATATATACAAACAGACACACACAGCACACACGCCCCCAAAGTTTCAATACTGGAAGGACGGAGGGGAGTTGAAGGGAGATGCGTATAGTAGGAGGAAGAGATTTTTTGAGGCAGGGAGAAGGAAGGAGAGGGACTCAGGAAGGCTTGGGAAGCAGCTGCATTCCAATCCTCCCTCCTACGTCCTACCCGTGTGATCTTTGCTGAGTAACTTAAGGACTCACTCTCAGCTCCTCACTTGTAAAATGGAAATACAGCAACAGTACCAAGTTGACAGAGCTCTTGTGAGACTTAAAGTCAGTCCATGCAAAGTGCTAGGCCCAGCACCTGACTCCCTATCAGCACAGGTTAAAGGCGGTGACAGGAGACCCATCACGACTCACTGGCCATGGGAGGTCAGCTCCTTTTCCTTCTCTTCATATGCTTATTTACATCTAAAGGCCCGTGGGGTGAAGCTGCAGCAGCTTGCTGTCTTGGGGTGCTGAAAGAGGACTCTCCCCGTTTGCTGAGAGTGCAGCTTAGCAGAAGGGAACTCACCAAAGTGCTCAAAAGTAGCACCGACCGTTTGAAATGAATTCTTGCCTCCAGCCCTAGATGTACCTCTCTTTGCTTAAATTGTGCCACATAAATATGTTTTGGAAACACTCAGTGGTAATGAGACTTCACATAGGAGAGAGTCAATTAAATTAATCTCCCCCCAAAAGCCTCAGGTAGACAAATCAAACCAATGTAATTAAAGAGATTGCTTTTGTCTCTCTTTTAAGCTATCATTTTGCAGAAAGTGGCTCCTGACGTCATCAGACTGTGGATTTCCTCTCGGATGAACAGACACGAATTAAGTCAGTTCCCCAGACATCCTCCCCCCTCCCAGGCTATTCAGGAAAGAGGTGGCTGGAGATTAGCCCAGAAAGCAAACAGTAGCTGGAAGTTGGGAGCTACACACGGTCTCTACTCGGCACAGGCCCTGGGTTACTTCGGAGCTGGGTGTGGTTCTCATCTTCATCTTTGTATCACAGACTCTAACACAGTCCTTGGTGCAAAAAGTTGGTTGGAGATTGGCGATGGGCTGATTTTCTCCATTGATAATTTGCAAGTGATTTGGTCCGTCCTTTTCCATTCTCTAGGTCTCAGCTTTCTCATCTTCCCAAAGGGCAGAAGGGTCTAAGGCTCTTCTTAGGGACCTGTCCAGAGTGGATAATCCCTCGCTTGTCCTCAGTAGGCTCGACGTGCCATGAGATCACCACGACTCTGATTATCCCATTGTCTCCCCAAGTTCTTGAGAAGGACCTACCTAGGATGTGTGAAACCGAGACTCCTCCCAATGGACTTTTCCCCCCTCTTTCCTTTAATGATAAAATCTTCACATTAGCTGGGAACATGGCCACCTAGAGTATACTATAGTTCTCTGCCTCACTTGCAGCTGGATGTGGCCATGTGCTATGTTCTGGCCAATGGGAAGTGAGTGGAAGTGAGGGGTATGACCCCCAGTGAATTCTTTCAGGAAGAAGTCCCCATAACTTCCTATTTACCCTTTCCGATTGGCTGAAAGGCAGATGTGATGGCAGGAGCTGGAACAGCTGTCTTTGATAACGTGAGGAAGCTGTATACTGAGGATGGCAGAGCAATGAGCTGGAAGGAGCCTGGGCCCCTGATGATTCTCGGATTGCCTGGTTAGCCCTGGACTGTTCACACTGATGTGCCAGTCCACATCAATGATGCACTTTGGTGAGTTCCCTTCTGCTAAGCTGTACTCTCAGCAAACGGGGACTGTGATGTGACTTACATCTTGGTTAAGCCATGATTATATGTTGATCTTTCTATCCCAGTAGTTGCTCCAATATGCTGACTAATACAACCTGCAAAGGTGATTTTTCACTTTACCCAGTAATAAGGTTCTAGACATGTGTGAGTACATGGAATTATTTTTCCTTAAATCACATTTTCAATGTGCCTAGAGAAGCAGTATCTTGGGATAGCTTAGAGTAGGATTTTGGAGTTAGAATTAAGTCTTAGCTCTACTATTAGCTGTATGGCTTTAGGCAAGTTACATAGCTTCTCTGTGCTTCTATTTTCTTTATTTGTAAAGTGGGGGTGATTATATTCACCTCCCAGGATTCATATGAAGATTAATTGAGATAATGAATGCAAAGTCCTTAGCATGGCACCTGGCATATGATAGAGCACTCTATACATATTTGGTGGAATTACCTGGGAAGTAAAAAAAAAAAAAATGTTTTAGAATCTTCCAGCAGAGAATTTGACTTCATTGGCCTGGAGTGAGGTCTGGGCATCTGTGCATTTTAAAACTTTGCTAGTTTCTTGAGTAGTTGAGGATGATTAAATTAAAATACTCTGGTGAGAGGGCTTTCCATAAATCAATTCCTGATTTACCTATCCTGCAAATCAGACTCACCTTTGCACAAAAATTCACAGTTGCATCCTCAGATGAGCTGCTCTTACCTTGGAGTCCCTTCCTGTTCTGCCTTGAACGTTTGGGTCCTCTCAAAAATTCATGTTGAAACTTAAACCCCAGTGTGACAGTCTTAAAAGGGGGGGCTTTTGGGAGGTGACTGAGAGTTCTGCCCCCACGAATGGAATTAGAGTCCTTATAAAAGGGCTCGTGGGAACTAGCTGGGCCCCTTTTGCCTTTCTGTCTCTGCCACGTGAGGCCACAGTCTTTGTCTTCTCTGGAGGACACAGCAACAGGTGCCACTTGGGAGCAGAGAGCGGCCCTCAGCAGACGTTGAACGTGCTGGTTTCAGCCTCCGGAACTCTGACAAGTAAATTTTGATGTTTATAAATTACCCCGTCTGTGGTATCTTGTTCTAGCAGCATGACCTGATTCAGACACTTCCTGTTCTTAGTGTATGTTTTCTCCGCATTGTCTCTCTGTGCATGTGTGATCCTGTAATTGCTGTCTGCACCGGGAGCTTCCAGAGGGAGGCCTGACTCTACATTTCCAGTCTCTGCATAATTTTAGTGAAAATCAACATTTATACAGCTTTATGGACTTTCTGAAGTACTTTCACATACATTATCCACTAGATCTTGACTCAGCCTTGCAAATCCCTTAAGACCAGCTTTATCGCCACCACAATCATCATCATCATCACCTCCATTGCACAGATGAGAAAACTGAGGTCCAGAGTGGTTAAATAGTTTGCCCAGTGGGAGCCACGATTTGAGCTAAGTTGTTTGATTTCAAAGCTTGTGATTCACCCTGAACCTCTCTGCTTCTCTAATGCCACTCCATGATTATTGGATGAGTCATTTATTCACGTATTCAGTACATATTTGTAGTCTCAAAGAGAAGGGAGACGGATGATTGCATGAGTTCACGAAACCCTGGGTAGACGAGTGTAGTTTCTCCTTTTGCCCAAATCCAGCTGTAAGTTTGATCAGATCTTCAGGCAGATCCGACGCCACCAAAGCCCTCTGGAGACTCCACGGAGGGAGACGGGACCACACCAGAGTTCCCCGAGAATTCCACGGGAGTTAAGGAAAACCACAGAGGTCGCCCGTTCACCCCTTTCTCTGAATTCATCCCTTACTGGGTGGTGGCATCCTCTCTCTGGTCAGGGCAGCCTGAAAGCTACCCCAAGGTGCCACTCTCATGTCTGAGTCACCCAAGTCTGCTGGAGATCAGAAACATCAAGATGGAAAGCCTCTGTCACCTAGGAAGCCCGTGCTCCATTTAGAAAAAAAAAAAAAAGTATTTCTCTTACATATTATATAACTCCAGGGAAGCAGTTGCTTAGCAACTGAGCCCAGTTGGCTGGGTCGGGAGTAGCTATTAACTCTTCCCACGGTCAGTCCACAATGTGGAGTCCTCCTGGAAGGCCACTGATGAGGACCACCTCATTTCCATAAAAGAAAGCTCATGCCTTTCCTTTGTCCTACACCAGGACCCCTCCTGGCTCTCTCTGCACCAGATTATAGTACTGGCCTCCCCGGAAGGAGAAAAACCCAACAAGACCAACCTCCAGCTTCCCCCAACCAGTGAGAATTTACTGGGCCATTTTAGTTACATGAAACTGAACACCTGGCAAGCAACAGATGTTAAATGTACATGTATCCATGAGAAATATATATATATATATATGTTTTCAACAAGAATTTATGAAGCACCTACTATGTGCCAGCCCCGTGATCAGACACTAGGAATCAACAGAGCAAATAGGATCATCAATGCCCTGCACTCATGAACCTTGTATTCTAGTGGGGAAGAGAGAATGGAAAGAAATAAACAAGAAATGAAATATTTAATGAGGTAATTCTGATTCTCATAAGTGATTTTTTTCTTTTTTTTTAATTTCAAAATATTACCGGAGTACAAATGTTTAGGTTACATAAGTTGCCTTTGCCCCACCCGAGGCAGAGCTACAAGCGTGCCCATCCCCCAAACAGTGTGCACCGCACCCGTTAGGTGTGAATATACCCATCCCCTCCTCCCCTCTCCACCTGCCTGACACCGACGAATGTTACCACCATATGTGCACATAAGTGTTGATCAGTTAGGACCAATTTGACGGTGAGTACATGCGGTGTTTGCTTTTCCGTTCTTGGGATATTGGAACAGGGGTCCCCAACCTATGGTGAGTTGTGTGATTATTTCATGATATGTTACAGCGCAATAGTAGAAATAAAGTGTACAATAGATGCAATGTGCTTGAATCATCCTGAAACCATCCCCTGCCCCCACCCCCTGCCCCCGGTCTGTGGAAAGATTGCCTTCCATGAAAACAGTCCCTGGTGCCAAAAAGGCTGGGGACTGCTGATTTGGAGGGAGTGAAGTGATGTCACAGAAAGGGCCTGAGTGTGTACGTGGGAGGGCGTGTCCATATCCAAAGCTATCTGCACGCACCTCTCTAGGATACATCTGCACACAGGACACGTCCCCACGCTGTACGTGCTGTGCTGCTGACGACAGATACTTTCCACTCAGTGTTAGTGTTGCAACAGCCTTAGAGCTGAGTTTGTTTAATCGCTGAAGTCTTTCCCATCCCAGCTAAAGTACCTCCTGATGCAGCCTGTCATTCAAGCCGTAACTGGGGAAACAAACATCCCTGACTGTGTTTTCTCCCTTTCCCTCGCATTTTATCTATCAGCAAGCCTATGGACTTTACCTTCAGACTAGACCTTGAACCTGCCACTTCCCCCCGTCTCCACAGCTCCCTCGCAAGGCCACGCTGCCCCTTCGCCTCCCTGGCATGACTATGATAGCTCCCCACCCTGTCTTTGCTTGCAGTTGGCAGTCAAACTGAGTTTTCAGGGTTGGAGCTCAGACCCATCACACCCTCCTCTGCTTGACGCCTCTCCGTGGCTTCCTTCCCACTGTTCTGAAGCTGCTGCCAAACACTCACTGCGCGGCCGCATGTGTTCTGGAGCCTGACTGCCTCTTCCATCTCACTTCTGATCACTCTTGCACACGTCGGCCGTGCTCCAGCCACACCGGCCTGGGTTCTCACTCAAACAGGACGAGCTCGTTTCTTCCTCAGGGCCTTTGCACATGCTCTTTCTTTTGCTCTTGGCCTGATGAACCCCTGTTCGTCCATCAGGTCTTAGTTTAAAGGTCACCGCATCATGGAACCCTTCCCTGACCACCTGGTTCCAGTACCCCGGTTGATGGCTTCACAGCTACTGTTCCTATTTGTGTACACACACACACACACACACACACACACAAACTTGCTTATTGTCTTTCCCCGCTAATAGACTGAGCTTCACAAAAGCAGAGGTCACATCTATTTTTTGTGCCACTGTATTATTGGCATTTACCCCAGGGCCTGGGGCATACAGATAATTTTACATACTCCTTTTTGCTAACTAAATGAATGAATGTGACATAATAAAACAGCTAGAATGTATTTATTGAGTGCTTACTACATCCTTAGCACAGTCTCAAATACTTTGCAGATTATGATCGCAGTTGATTTTTGTAATAACCCAAAGGGGGTGGGCATCACTTGCCCCCATTTTAGAAATAACTAAACTGAGGGTCAGAGAGAGGAGCTGATAAGACCGAGGTCGCATACTTAGGCAGTGGCAAGGCTGAAGTGAGAACTAAGCATCCTCTGACTCTCAAAGCTGGGCTTTTATACACTACATAATTCCTAACCCTGTGAAGAGTTTTACAACACTTTTATCACCCCCTGTCTGCCTTATCGTATGAGGAATATTTCACTCATTGGCAGCAGTGTGTCAAAGATAACTTGGGAGTTGGAGGTGGCACTTCAGGTGAGCTCAGTCTAGCTGGTCTTGCAAAGCCAGGCAAAATCCAGTTATCTGAACAACCAGAGCAGAGCAGACAAAAAGGGTGAACCGAAATAACTCCCCACGCTGAGTCATTCCGGATCGTGCCTGGGAGGCTTTGCAGCACAGAGCAGCTCCCTATCTCTTTGTGTCCGGCACAAATTGTTATTAAAAGAAATATGTCAGTGGATGTAGCTGGCCCCAAACAGTTCTGGAGGCTTGAAGGAACTTGCTTTGGATTAAGACAAGATAATGCAAACTGCACCATTTGTTGGGCACTTAGGATGAGCTGAGCAAGATCTTTACCTGTATTTGTGTTTTTATTTCTATTTATTTGTTTAAGTCAGGGTCTCCCTATGTTGCTCAGGCTGGTCTTGAGCTCCTGGGCTTGAGCGAGCCTCCTGCCTCAGCCTCCCAAGTAACTGGGATGCCGAGCGCGTGCCACTGCGCCCAGCCTTTATGTGCATTTATGGCCACACAAAGTCACTCCAGGTGAGAGCTATTCCTGTCCCCATTTGACTGGTGAGGGGACAGAGGAATGCAATTTCGTGCTCCAAGTTGAACAACTTGTCAGGGGTAGAGCTGGGATTCAGACTGTGGTAGGTAAAGGTTCAGACTGTGAGTTCTTTTTTTTTTTTTTGAGATAGAGTCTTGCTCTGTCACCCCAGGTAGAGTGCAGTGGCGTCATCATAGTTCACTGCAACGTCAGACTCCTGGGCTCAAGCCATCCTCCTGCCTCAGACTCCTGAGTAGCTGGGACCACAGGTGTGGGCCACCAAGCCCAACTAATTTTTTCTATTTTTCTTTTTGATAGAGACAGGGTTTCGCTTTTGTTCAGGCTGGTCTTGAACTCCTGACCTCAAGGGATCCTCCTGCCTTCACCGCCCAGAGTGCTAGGATTATAGGTGTGAGTGTGAGCCACTGTGCCTGGCCCAGAGTGTAGGCTCTTAACCACCATATTCTACCTCCTTCACCGCCAAGGCCACCCCCTCCCCATAATGCCCCGACCCTTTTCTAAGAACCTGTTGCATGTCATGCCCAATGGGTGATTCCTACTCAGATTCCAAATTATTGTTGGCTTGGCCGGGATGAAACAGCTGTTGTGGATCACGCACACGTGACGTGCAGTGCAAGCTCACTAGCCGGAGAGTGTAGTGTCAGGCTTTCTGAATTCAGGGGTGGGAACAGAGCTCCATGCTCGCATTTAATCTACATCTCCTTAGCTTCAGGATGCACTGATTATAACAAAGATCTGCAGGGTAATCATCCCAGACAACACCATTTGCTTCTGTAAAAGCCAAAAAGAACAACAGAATCAGCTTGCCTGAGCGATGGCACCATGAGCCTCAAAAAGATCTTGGTTTTCCCAGAAGTAACAAAGGAATTGTGAGACTATGGTCTAGTTGCACCTAAGGTTGCTTTCGGCCCCTAAAGGTTCTTGCCTACAAGCTTTGAGCTTGCTCTTCCTGAGCTTGCAATGCCCTTCTCTCTCTCATCTTTACTTTTCTAAGTTTTCCTTATCCTTTGGGACCCAGCAGGAATCACCTCCTCCAGGAAGCCTCCCTTGACTATCAATCTGGGCCAAGTGCATGCTTGGACTTTTGTGGCTTGTCCCTATCACAAGACACCTGGATCTTTCTTAAAATTGTTTGTTTACACACCCAACCTCTCCCCAGCCTCTGAGTCTCTTGGGGGACAGGGATTCTGTCCTGCTTAACTTCTTTCCCATAATAACTAGCACAGTTCCTGACACCCGGGAGACACCCAACATGCGTGCATTGTACACACGTCACCATGAGTTCCAGCATGGTAATTATTTCTGGAAGAAATTCACCCAAACAAGCCATAAGAAATTGAGCAGAATTGAATGCCGTGGAAATCCCGAACATCACAGAGATTCAAGAAGCATATAGAAGCATAAAGAGAAAATTGCTTTTCAAAATTGTAACAAAAGAAAGAAAAGATTTGCACAGGCTGTTAACAGAGGCTTCCTCGGTGCGGGGGGATGAGGACGGATAATTAACTTTCTCTGCACATTTCCCAAATGTTCAAAAATGTCTAATCAAGTAGAAAAAAGCAAATTGTAAAAAAAGAATAGCTTTTTCATTCATGCGTTTTCCGCTGTTTCAGGGCAGTGTGCGCCATGCAGTGGGAGAGCAGCATCAGGCCGGGGCGAGCTCGTGGCCCTGGCACAGACTTGCTTGGTGAGCCCGGGCGTGTTCTGCTCCCTCTGCGCCTGCGTCGCACACGGTTCGTCTTTAAACGAGGGAACCAGGCGAGAATATTCACGAAGGGTGTCGACTCATAGACATTCCTCAGGCATTGACCATGTTTTTCTCACATGGATTTTTCTGGTGACAAACTGGGAGTTTTTCTCCCTGGGGAATTCTCTCATTTTTTTCCATGTTCAAAGACACACAAGCTGCTCACCGTTCCCTGCTGTTGTAAGAGTAATTCGCCCTCATTATCTTAAACCTTTTGGCATGTCTTGAAACGTCTTTTTACGTGGAAAAAGAAATGCTCCCGATGTGATCACAGGAGATAAATCCGGTATTTCACATTTCAGAAAGTAATCAAAATGCTCCCCGCTAGAGCAGGTACTCATTACAATTTATGGTGAGCGCTTGAAGCCATCTTTATCTTCCTTTCTCATCTTTCCAGAATTATTGTTTCCATTTGGGACAGGAATGCCTAAAGGGGGGGATGCAGCTGTGGAGAAGCCTCCCTGGTGTGATGTCTAAGTTTCACGGAGTGTTTCCTTCACGCATCCGTCCCATTATCCTGGATTGATCAAATAGCATCTTTGCACAATCTCCCTCCCTTCATCCAATTAGGATGAAGGATCTGGAAGAATATTAAAGAACTTGGAAATTGGACCCATTTTACCCATTAGGCCCTGAGGCTTACATGCTTTTTAAGAGCTCATGAAAATGTCTGAGAGCTGAAAACAATATATTGGCTCCAAAATAGTAAAAGAAAACTGTGAAAGCAAAATTAATAAAGGCTTAAATTAAATGCCTCCATAACATACCGTTATGTCAACCTCAGTATTTTTAAAATTTAGTGTTCATAAAAGTTTCATTATATTTGAAAAGACTTGATGAGTTAGAGTCTCATTTCATGAGAATTCCTGAGTAAGCTTGATGATTTTCGAGAAATTACAGATAAATATAAATTGAGAAAGTTACTGGTAACAATATAATTTCAAAAACATTAATACATCTTTTAAAATGTTACAATAAAAATGCTTTTAAGTTGTATGGTATGTCGTGAGTGTGGGACTCCAAAATAAGACAGCTTAGGGCCAGCCAAGGTCTTAGAATGGCTTTGCATAGGGTGGGTTGATGGGTAGATGGAAGGATGGATGGATGGGTGGGCAGACAAATGGATGGGTTCATTAACAGGTGGATGAAAGGAAAGTTGGTTGGATGCATGGACAGACGTAGGCAAGGATGGATGGACAGGTGGGTAGATGGATGGACAGTTAAATGGATGGACTGATGAATGGATGAACAAGGAGTGATAGATGGATGAATGGATGGAAGGATGGATGGACAGGTAGATGGATGGATGGATGGGTGGAGGAATGGACAGATGGATGGATGGATGGATGGATGGATGGATGGACTGGTAGGTGGATGGATTGATGAATGGATGGATGGGTGGATGGATGGATGGACTGGTAGATGGATGGATGGATGGGTGGAGGAATGGACAGATGGATGGATGGATGGATGGATGGGTGGATGAATGGATGGATGGACGGGTAGATGGATAGATACATGGATGGAGGAATTGACTTGCTCAGTATCACTCAGTGAGTTCGTGAATGAGCTCTGACTCCTTTCTTTCAAGCTATCATTAAAGATATTCGAATTTAGTCACAATTCCTTGAACACAAGAACTGGAAGTGTCCTGCGAGACCAGCTGGTATAAATTGCTCATTTTATAGATGAAGAAACTGAGGCTCAGAGAAGGGAAGGGACTCAGCTGATGGCACATTTTCTTTATTCTCATCGAACAGGAGGTTGTCGCGTAAGTGTTTGCCTCTTAGAGAGACCTGGCACAAACCCATTTCTCAGGCACCCTACGTATTTACAGGGTAGTGTTTCGCGACTGATGACAACTTGCTGCTAAACTGACAGGTCTCTGTCTTGCCAAGCCCCGGGATTTTCCCTGCTGTCTCCTGCAGAAGGCAGGGTGGCGAATGGCAATGTTGAGTCTGGACGTGAGCTGGCGAGCTGGAGAAAAACACATCTGCTTCATTCACAATTGGGTCATTTTATTCTTAGCACACGCTCAGTCCCTTCCTGGGTCCTTTAGATATTGATTGAGACATGGCAGGGGGAAAAAAAGAAACTCTTGGTTTCCCAACATATTAGACATCTACGTGGATTTTCCCTTGGTGACAATGTTCTGATTTTCCTTTGGGAAGTCTCCGTATCCCACTCTCAGTCCTTGTGCTGGGGTAGCCCAGGGCTGGCCAGTCAGGGTCCTGCATCGTCCCAGCCCTGGTGACTTCAAAGATGAGCACACGAACCAAGGCTGATGATACAGTACACACATAGTCTACTTAATCCTCTGCACCATGCTATGAAATGGTACCACTATAAATCCCTGTTAAATAAGACCAAACTGAGACACAGAGAGAGATTAAATACCTTGCCTGAGAGTATAGGTGATAAGTGGCAGAGGTGGGATTTGAACTCAGGTAGCCTGATTTCAAGTCAGTGTGCTTAACCCCACATCATCCTGCCTTTCAGTACTTGATGTTGCCCTCCAAAAATGCCAGTTGATGGGTTTTATCACAGATGCTAAATATATATACATATGTTTACTACCATCAAGTGCTTAGTTTACAACTTTAAAGTGACTTAATCCCTGGGAAAATTGGACTGAATGACCTCATGTAACTTTATACACGTGACAACTTGCTTATCTGGAAATTTACTTCCTGGTAAACTCAGCTATGTGGACACCACCAAGAACCAAGAGCAGGTGAAGAATAAAAGCTTCCAGGTGGTCAAACACATTGCAAAGGGTGTTCTAAAGCTGGTAGAAGTTTTTCACAGACAAATCCGTCACTCTGATTTTGCACACTACAGTTACCTTGCATTCACAGGGAATTGGTTTCAGCGCCCCTGCGGATACCAACAGTTATGATGTCAAGTCCCTTATATAAAATGGTGTATTTGCATATAACCAAAACTTATCCTCCTGTATACTTTAAATCATCTCTAAATTACTTATAACACCTAATACCATATAAATGCTGTGCAAATAGTTGTGATAGTGTATCGGTTTTTAAACCTGTATTATTTTTTATTTTTTAAAAATATTTTCAATCCACAGTTGGTTGACTCCTCAGATGCGGAGCCCTCGGACATGGAGGACCGGCTGTATTTTTATGTGAATATTACCTGTTTTCTCAGCACAAAGTAACTTAGAATATGGCAGTTTGGAAGGAAGGAAGTGTAGCATTGTGGAAAGAGGCATTGACTCATGAGTTAGACTGATCTAGAAGCAGATCCCAGCCATGAAACCGACAAGTAAAGGACTTTCCCTCTCTGAGCCTCAGTTTCCTTATCTGTCAAATGGTGGCAATAATAGCATCACTGGTGTAAAGTGCACGTACTAGATCATTAATAAATTATATCTATTTTCATTGGTTATTGGCAAGTTTTTAATCCCTTCTCAGCCTCAGGTTCCTGATTTATAAATTATGGATTTATAAAAACAGTCTTCCTGTGGCACTTTACAAGGTTGTTGGATAGAAGTAATGGAAATAAAGGAATTTTTAAAATAACCAAATGCTTCCTAAGCATAAGGCAGAATTACATTTATTAGTGCTAGAGCAGTAGGAATTATATTATTGTTAATACTAGTATTATTAATCATCATTATGACTACTGCTATTATTTTTACTGCTACTACTATAAAATACTAATATTGGCCTTTAAGTTTCTGTAATATTTCAGAATAGTCTCCTGGGTGAAGACTGACCACCCTTGGAATGAACACCCAGGGCTTTGGCTTTTCTATTGAACCTGAACCAAATGCACCTATTTTGTTCCAGAAATGAACTAGACATGGGTTCCTTCATGCAAGGAGACATAAACATAAACCAACAACTGAGTCTAGAGTGGTGAATACCTCTAGCATAGCATCCGCTGAGTATGTGGTAATGGTGTTATATCATGAATTAGTACGAGAGAGAGGTGGATTACAGTTGGCTGCCAGGTCTCTGCCACTCTCCCCATCGAGAGGTGGTGTCTAATCCAAGCTGGCCTTGTAACTTGTTTTGACCAACAGAATGCTATGTCTGACTTCTGAAGCTGTCCCTTAAGAGAGCTTCAGCTTTCACCTTTGCTCTTGGAACACTCCCTCTGCCATGCCGGGAGAAGACCAAATCACATGGAGAGGCCACATGAGGGACAACTGAGATGCTTGGGGGACAAGCTCAAGCTGCCAGACACGTGGGTGAACCCCTTGGACCTCCTAGCACACTCAAGCCTTAGATGACGTTGGCTCTGTCCAGCACCACATGAAGCAGAAGAATCTCCCAGCTGAGCCCAGTCAAACCACAGACCCATGTGAGATAATAAATAAATGGTTGTTATTTTAAGCCACTAAGTTGCAGGGGTGTTTTGTTATGCAAAAATAGTTAGCTAAAACAAAGTGGATATGGGTACTGCAATGAGATGTTCCTCATTGAGCTTAGTTGGGCAGGGAAGGCTCCCTGGAAGAGGGGACATGTGGGTAATTACATGGGATTTGTAGGTTATGCAGTGCAGAAGAGTCCCAGCTCTCAATCCTGGGTCAACCCTTTTCTATGCATGATGCTTTTTGAGTCCAAGGCAGGTCAGTGACAGGACCAGAATTTTAAAATCTCCTCTCACCTGGATAATTGTTTCTCCTCTTTAGGGATCGGCCCCACTTCCCTGGCTCTAAATCAAAATGACAGGGCCTCCAAATTGGTTCAGGTGCTCATACATTTGTAAAAATGTCTTTTGCTGGAAAAGGCTCGGTATATCTAATTTCTGCCCCAAGCACATTTTTATAGTTCAGCTATATTATAAACGTCGTTTAATTCACCCAGCAATGCCGGGCCTACATGAAACCAAGAGCCAGTGATAATACACATAAGATCCTTTTTGTACAGTCTGATCAGGGTTTGGGAGGAGGGGAGGGTTGGATTTAATCATCATTTGCCCAAATTCATATTCTTTTCCTCTCCTCTCTGCTGCTTTTTCTGTATTCTAGACACCATGGGGGAGGAACAAAAAAGATCTTTCCAAGCACCTGGCTGTGTTTAAGGGGGCAAGTCTGCAGATGAGTTGGAGGTTTTAAACACAGCTGAAGGGACAAGGGCTGGGAATCTTCTGGACTTTTCAGCCGGCTTGGAGAATCTGCATCCCTCCCATTGGAGGGAAACTGCAGCAGGAGTGGTGGCCTCGGTGGAATGTGATTCAAATGGTCCCCGACCTTAGCTGGGAGGCAAGAAGAGGTGAGCCTGTCTCAAGGTGGGGAGTAAGGAGTGGAATTAACTCCTTCAAACCTTGTCTGCAAGGGCCTCCTAAATGATCCTCCTCCCATTGTTGATGCCTCCCAGGTTGATTTCATACACAGCATTTTCAAACCCAGACAGGCCCCTCTCCTGCTTTGAATGCAACTGATATTACATTCCCACCACCCCCCTGCAGCTCTCCCTGCCTTATAGAACCTGACTCTGCCCACTGACAAAGATTCTCTGCTGGACCAAATGTTAGTCGGCTCCTGAACCTTCTCCTAGGCCACTCCGGTTTCAGCAAAGAGCCCTGTTAAGTTAGTCAATCCAGAATCTCCCACCCCTATCTGAGCACCCTCGATACCTGAGCAGGTTCTTCATCCTCCACCGTCCCCCAGGTGATGTCTGCTCACCCAGGTGATGTCTGGCCCATCTTCAGCAAGAATCCTGTTAGGTTGGTTTAACCCAAATCTCCCTTATCCCTGAAGTTTTTTCTTAGTAATTTTCCGTCCACTGACCACCCCCTCAACCCTGCACCTTGGCTGTAAATTCCCACTTGCCCGTGCTGTATTCAGAGTCGAGCCCAAACTCTCTCCCCAGCTGTAAAATCCCACCGCAGTGGTCCCTAGCAAATCACGATGGTCCTGAATGAAGTCTGCCTTATTGTGCTTTAACGAGCATCATTGAATAATTTCTTTTCTTTCTTTAACACCATCATCCCTTAACTTCATTTGCCCACTTCCTTTTCAGTTCTGGAAACTCCGGCCACACTGGCTTCTGGTCAGTTCCTCAAATGCTGCAAACTCCAGTGACTTATGCCTGGCCAAGCCGCGAGTTGAGTCTTGAGTGCCCACAGGTCCCCGGCTCAGCCACTCACCTGCAAGTTGCGGGAGCGGAGAAGAGGGCTGATGGCAGCAATAATTCATGTCAGGGAGACTGGCCCCAGCGCACGGCAAATCTGCACTTGGTTCACGGGGAAGCTGGGTGTGATCGATCACACACTTCACGGGGCACGTTTATTTGGCTCATTAAAAGAGTTAACTAGATTTTCAGGGAAGAGAGGAGCCAGGAGACCAGGGCTGCCTCTGGGGAGGGAGTGTGGGGGGCTAAGAACAGACTCCCACTCCCGCTCATACCACAGAGAGGCAGCAGATTCCTTTAAAGTTGCAGGGACACAGTTGTGCACCCCAGCTCCAGGTCTGACTAGCTGTGTGACCTTGAGCAAATCACTTAATCTCTCCAAGCCTCAGTGGCTACAGCTGTAAAATGGGGACATCAGTCCCTACCCTGCTAGACTCTCACCTGGCTTAAATGACATCATGTAAGTTCAAAGGCTTGGTGTGTGCCAGGCTTGTAAATGGTAAGCATAATTACCATGAACAAGGGAATCATAAAAGGTCACAGCTTAGGGGTCAAATAATCCAGACAAAATTTACTGATTCATCAGAAAAATCCTGGAGGCGGTGTATGGAGTCCAATTACGGGTCCGAATCAGGCAGCGGGGCAGTCCTGGGTTTTCAGGTCTTTAAAAACTCCCCATGTGATTTTAACTCATAGTCCATTGTGGAAACTATTGATTCAGTCCAGGCTACTAAATTTAGATTAAGAAACTGAGGCCCAGAGAGGTTCAGAGATGGGCCCAAGGTCACACAGCACATTTTCAGTGGTTGTGTCAGCCCCAGAACCTGGGTGTCTGACTCCCCCAGTCGGGTGGTCATTCTGTTAGTCCACACCAGAAGTTATGTTATATCAGATTGAGGTGTCTGGCTGTGGCTGGTGCTCAGGGGCAGGGTGAGGGAGGGATTCCTACTCAGCTCATCCTGTTTGAGGTTCTGGATGTTCTCAGAGTCGCTTGGCTCTCTTTTTAACCCCTTCATGTACACAGTGCTCATCAGAAAGTCTGAAGTTCTTTGGAAACCCTTAATCTTGTTTACTATCAGATATACACCCCTAACCTTTTCTCTCTTATTGCCACCCTTCTCACCCATAATGCAAATATCGAATGCTCAGCATGCTCCTGGCGGTGGGGGTGGGGAGATACAGCCCAGCACATCAAATATTAATGACTATCTATTGAATAAATGAATGAATGTGCTGAATCCCTACATAGTCGACGTTCATTAAATATTTGCTGTTTGGGGTTGAGTCAGTGAATCAGCCCCTGAATTTCCCGTGGCCTAGTGGGAAAGGCAGATGCAAAAACAAACACTAAGAATAGAGCAGGCTCATTACTATAGCAGGGGTACCAGCCGGGGGCCGAGGAGAGATGGTGATGGGGGTGGGGCAGGTGGGGAGGCAGCTGGGTTGGGGTCCCAGAAGGGGGAACGGGGTGCTTTTGCTGGGTGCTGGACACTTGCACACTGGGGAGAAGGGAGCCAGTGTAGACAGCCCTACTCTGGGGAATTTGGGGGCCTTGTTACACTCATGGAAGAGAAGGAGAAAAGCAGGTTATAGACCAACAGGGACAGCACACTGACATTCTATAAAACTCGAAAATCTATATGCCCAAATTGAGGGTCACCCTATAAAATAACAGGTCCATACTCTTCAAAAATGTCAGTGTTGGGAAAAACAAAGACCAAGGAACTAGTCCATGGTGGAGTCTCTCAGATCCTCAGTTTTCTTAAAAATAGGACTAATTTCTCAAATGCTAGCCCCTCGAAGTTATTTGTGAGAATCTAATACAATAATGGGTATCCTCTGCCACATGCTACGCATAAGAAATGACTATTTATTTTTATTACTGCTTAGAATAAAAGTACTCCAGGACCCAAAAGAATTAATTTGTTTTTTTTTTTTTTTGGCCAAACCTCATTAACTGATTGTCCAAGTTTATGCTTTATGGGAGTAGTGTGCATGTTATTTATGTATATACACACACTCACTGCATCTATATAATTCTCTGCAGTTCTGCTCAGGATATATTTTCCCACATTCGCAAGAGAACGAAATGCCAACATATTGTTGCGATAATTAAAGTCGCTCTCAGCAGCCCTGTTGGAGTTCTCCTCTGCCTTTGCAAAGTCTAGGATGGTTATTGGGGGTTCTCTTAAAGTGATATATTCATTTGGTCCGTTAAAGAGCATCAACTAGGTTTTTATTTTTCCTTCTAGAAAGGAGAGTAGGCAAGGGCAAACCAGATTGCTTTGTTTAGTGACCAACCACGGATATAGGTAGTGGCTCTGGGAATTCATGGCTCCCAGCCCTGGTCCCTTGGAGAGAGCTGCCCCCTGCCTGGAAGTCACCCGGGCAACACGGAAGTGGGGAGAGGAGAGAAGAAAAGTCCTTGCACCTGTGAGCCAGACCTGAGTTTGAAGAATGGTTCGATGTTCAGTTCTTTGAGGGCAAGGATGTGTTGTGTTTCTCTCTGTGTCTCGAGCACGCATCAAGTGCCTGGTACAGAGGAGAATGTCTTGAATAAAGAGAAAGTAGGTCTTGAGTAAATGCACGAATGAATCCTAACTCCACCACTGTTTAGCCATCTGAGCCTCAGCTTCCTTATTTATAATCGAATGGCTACAATAGTCACCTTGGAATGCTTTGCTGATGATTAGGAGTGATTCTGTAAATGAAGCTGTAGCAGGGATTCTGCTGCATTATAGGAGCTGGTGTCCCTCTCAGCCTTGCCAGGGGGCTGCTTTCTTTGCAAACGGAGGAGACAGTTGCTGCTCTCCGGAAGCCCTTTGCTAAAAGGCTGCCCCAACGTTGTGCAGGCAAGAAGGCTCATGCAGGACAGGCCACAACCATGTGGTTCCTTCTCCAGGGTTTCGTAGCTGATCTGAGATAAACCTTGATCATAAAACACCAGCCAGTGAGTGATGGATTTACTCACCTGGACCCCTGCCTTCTGCTTGGAACCTCATATTATTAAACGAGATAATAAAGCACCTTAAATTAGGAAGCAGGCTGTAGACGTGGTTGCTGTAAAGTCAGTGCTCCTCTTTGAATTCTCATGAAACATTTTATCTGCGGGGGGTCGTAAAATTGCGAATTTTGTTCCAGCTGGTTATTATACACCAAGGCCCTCTTCCTCTATCAGGACTCTTGGGAAAGGTCATTCATTCATTTATTCATAGTAGTGTCTATTTTGAGCACCTAATTTGTGTGTCAGGCACTGTGCTAAGCTCTTGATGGAAAATTCCTTCTTTCTGTCTCACAGCAACTCAATGAAAAAGGTACGGTTATTTTCCTTGTGCATGTGGTTTCCATAAAGCACAAATAACTTGCCCAAGGTTATGCAGACTGTAAATGATGAAGCTGGAATTCAGACGCAGGCTTCTGTGACCCAAAATTCTGAGGTCTTGGCCAGTGCCATACACCCAGTGAGCACTTGCTGACTACCTCATGTGCCATGCACAGAGGCCAATGTTGGTGACATGGACTTGAGGAGCTCTAATGCATGCTAATAAGGAGCATCTCCTGCATACCAGTTAAGAATGAGGACGCTTCAGCATGCATTCATTCAACAAATCTGCATTTATGGAGTTCCTACTATCTGGGAGATGTAGTGTTGACAGATGGGGATTGAGAGAGAAATAAAACATAGTCCTTGCCTTGGAGGACCTCAGTCTGGAGGCGAGAAAGGCTTCAGATACATGCATCTATAGGGCAGTGATTAATGATGATTATAAGCTATTTGTTGAAGGCAGTCATGAATCCCATGACTGGATTGCCACTAAGTTCTAGCAAGGTTCTAGGTTCTGGGCTCAAAATAACTCCATGTGGGTACACAATGGTATTGCATCATTTGGAATTTTCTATAATACCAAGTGTAAGGCTAGATGCATTGCTTAGTTAATGATAATGATTATATATATTATATATGTTACTGTAGTTATTGAGCTCCTACTGTGTACCAACCACTACTCTATGAGTTTTAGAGGGTCAACTCGTGACTCCTCACGACAATCCTATGATCTGGGTCCATTGATCATTTTCATTTACACGTTTGGATTAACAAGAGGGATCTGAGGCTTTCTTTCAAAACAACCACCACAAAAAACAAATAAACAAAAAACTTTGTTTTTAACCGCAATTGAAGAGTACGCAAATTAGCCTCAGTACATCATTTTAAATTTATGCCATAAATTAGGCAAATTTCCCTTCCCAAAGCCCTGGAAAACTAGGCCTCATTTCACATATTTTACATTAATTTCCAAGGCGGTTGGCCCCAAATTAGCTTTGCACCTTTGTAAACTTGCTTTAAACGGGGGGCATAGAAAGTGGAGTCCTGATCAGAAGTCTAGGGAATGAGAAGCCTTAGGAGCTCCGTCCCTCTCCCTTTGCAAATTGATTTATAGTTTACTGGCCCACTTCCATGTGCAGGGCTGCCACATACAGCTGCATAGGTTGTGCACTGATTAATACCAGGGGGTACCATTCACAAATATTACAGCATGAATAGTTCTTCCTGGAGTTGTGCAGGGAGCTGACCGTGTGCACTGTGTTCTCTCTATCCACCCTGCACAGAGAGACAAGGGAAGCATTATATTTTCATTTTGCAGTGGAAATTGAGGCTTGAGGAAATGAAATGACTTCCTCCAGCACCACACAACACATAAACGGCAGAGTTGGGATCCACATTCAGGCCTATCTCAGTCCTAATCCAGTGCTGAGGCCACCACTCTCAGAGTGTTCACTGTGAGTACATTGTTCTAAACACCTCTTGCCCTGTTTCCATAACATTAAAGCTTCGGAGCAATGGTTATGAAGATCATGCATGGGGTCACGTGTTGGAAAAGCCCAGGCTATGTTCCCACTGACTGCTATTGTTGCTCTTAGATGCATTGTCATCCCTGCAGATGAACCTTTCGTGGGTTGGAGGAGGGATCCTAGGACCCTGTCTTGAAGAGTCTACTCACTTTCCACTCTGCCTGATTTTCAAAGAGCATGGATCACCTTTAAATGCCTAAATACACCTGTTTATGAGGAACCCTCTCTTCTTGCCCTCTGCCACCCCCAACTCCTGCCGTAAATTATTTTTGTCTAAGTCAAGTTTACCCAAATGACATGAAGACTGTACATATCGGCAATGGCTTTTGTGCTCTATGCCTGTGGTCCCCAACCCTTGGGCCGTGGACCGGTACTTGTCCGTGGCCTGTTAGGGATGGGGCTGCAGAACTCCGTGACAGCCCCCACAACCCCGCAGTCCATGGAGAAACTGTCTTCCCTGAAACCTTTTTGGTTCCTGCTGCCAAAAATGTTGAGACCACTGCTCTGTGCCTAAACACTTTGTGTCATGGCTGAAGACTGCATGTCATTCATTTATTCCCTCATTCATTCACCCAAACAGCTACGCATAGAAAGAGACTAAGAGTCAGCCCCTAACCCCCAAGGATCTCATTTGTAAGCAGGGGAGGCGACAAGTCAGCAGACGGTGATAATGCATTATGATGCTTCCCAGCTCTCTGGGATGTGTTTATCAGGGAGGCCACAGCTTGATGAATATGCATACACCGGCAAAAGTTTTCCACAGCCGCATCCTAGCAGTGAGACGGGTTGAGGAAGCATCTATGGAGCAAGCGCGTGAGATGTCTTCAGTGGTGACTGCTCTACCCAAGGAACAGGCCTGAGTGGCACCTGGCATGCTTACCACACCAGCCACAGATGACCGGGTTAAGCATGTACAACCGACCTATTTCCAGTGCAAAGGGTTGAGCAAAACAAGTCATATTCCTCTTAGGAAGCTGCCCTTGGACACATGAAGAGGCTGAGTGTTAGGAGCTGTGTCTGGATGGCTATGATCTAGAGCAGTGCTGTCCAAGAACTTTCCGGGATGATGGACATTGGCACTCTCTCCACGTTGTCTGATATGCCAGCCACAAGCCACACACAGCCACAGAGCACTTGGAATGTGTCTAGTGGGGCTGAGGAATCAAATTTTAATTCGGTTTATTTTTAATTAATTTAAACTGAAATATCCACACGTGGCTAGCGGCTACCATTTTGGACAACGCACATTCCAGGTCTGAGCTGGAGAAGCCATGATGGCGGATGGGTGAGCAGAGAGAGGGAGACCCACGGTGAGTGGGCAGAGTAAGGCAGGAAATAGGGAGCCAGAGCCGACAGAGGTGCAGGGAGAAGCAGATGCCATGAAAGAGTGAAATGGAGAGAGGAGCCAGTCTCTGCAACATCCTTGGTTCAATATTTGCAATAATTCTTGTAGCAAACCTCCTTCTTCTCCAGCTATCCTGAGCGAGGCTCTGTTCTCTATGTCTTAGTTCGTGTGGGCTTCTATAACAAAATACCATAAACTGAGTGGCTTATAAACAACAGAATGCTATTTCTCACAGTTCTGGAGACTGGGAAGTCTAAGATCAAGGCACCGGCAGAGTCTGGTGAGGGCCTGTTCCCCACAGATCGCACCTTCTTTTGCCCACCTCACATGCTGGAAGGTGCAAAGTGTCTTATTCAGGCCTGTTTTATAAGGGCACTGATCCTATCCATGAGGGCTCCACCCCTGTGATCTAATTACCTCCCCAAACCTCCATCTGCTAATACCAGCACCTAGGGGGCTAGGATTTCAACATATGAATTTTGGTGGGGAGGGGGACACAAGTATTCAGACCATAGCGCTATACATAACAAAAAAAATCATGTTAGAAGGTACTACTTCCTCTCTTGGAAGCCAGCAGTGATCTAAGAATCTGGAAATGAGCTCAGAGTGACGACCACCACCACCACCCACAAAAACAGCAACTCATCATCATCATCATCTTCATCATCACCCCATCATCTCAGAGTTAAGTGACTTGTCTAAGATAACACAATTAAGTTGCCACCAACATCTCTTGGACTCCAGAGTCTGTGCTCTGTATTATGTTACACTGTGCTCGACATTATGTTACATTGCTTCGCCCAGCTGGGCTCTTGGTCCTGGGCCAACGCTCCACTTTGGCGTTCTGAACTCACTGATTCATGGTGCTAAACTTGGGCACAAGCCTGCCCTCAGACTTGGGATGGCTGACACCAGACAAGGAAACTGTCACCCAGAGGCTCATACCCACCCCCTCAGCCCTCTAAGACTTGTCTCAAGCTCCACATATTAGGCAGACACAGGTCCACCTTCCTTAATCTAACGCCCTAATCATTGCTGGTCTCTGGTTACTTGCTCCAGGCTGGCACTGGCTACATCGTCTATGCCTCATTCAACCCTTCTCTGGCTCTCCACACCCTGGTCCTCACCGGGTTTCTCAATCATCCACTAGCCGCGAGCCATGGTAAGAGTAAGGAGGCATAGGAATATACCTGGCCAGGGCCCCGGGCCCCCCAAGCCTCCTTGGTTAACTCTTGCTTGCTTGACTTGAGCCATCTGCTTGGATGGCATCATTCCCAGGTACAAGCTGATCCCCGAGTGCCTCAAAGATCCCGGTGCCAAGTCAGCAGGGGCGGGAGCTATGGCTTGATTTCAGCTTCTACCAAAGCTGCTTCTATGCAGTCACTCTGCCGTGGCTGCATAACGTAAATATCCGACGCGTGTAATAGATGCCATTGCTTTAATGCATAGACGCCCTTCAGACATCCATTGCCACATCTTCTTGGATCTCGGAACATATATTAAAGGAAAACAGAGATTTCATTTTTCTTTAAAAAAGGAGGAAGTCACTTTAGAATGGGAATCAGAAGATAGGAGTGAGGGGTTCAAGTCCTGGCTCGGCCACCCACTTACGGTGGGACTTTGAGAAAGTCCTTTCTAGTCTCTGGGTCTCTTTCCTCAATAAAATTAAAATATCAGGGAGAGGATTGAGGCAGTCAGGGAGCCTGAAGAACTGCTATGATCTCACTGATAATACAGACACCAGGAAGGTCCAATCGAATTACGCCAGCCTCTCCCCCCACATCACGTTATCCCTGGGAAACAGGCAGAGCACAGACCATCACCCCTACGCAAGGCCCAGTGCCAGCTCAAGGGGACACAGTGGCCTGCCCGAGGACACGCGTTTAACAAGAAGCAACAGATTTAAACTCAGGTTGTTCCAACTGTATAGCCTGGGCTTTTATTCACTTTGCTACACTTTCCCAGTTTTCCGCAGAGCATTTGCTGTTTTTGTAGCTGTCATGGACCTAAGTGGAGGCAGTTCTACAATAACCTGTACTGGGTCCAGAAGATTTCAATTTTGAAATGAGCCTAGGAACAGAGCGAATAATTATACCCAGTATTTCCTTTGGAAAGAAAGATGGCTTTGGTGAGGACCATCTTGTGGTTCTGTGATTGCACAGAAGTTTTTTTTTTTCTCTTTGCAAAGTGTGTTTCTCTCCTTCTTCATCTTTTAATTTTTCTTTCTCCTCTTTCTTTTCTGTAGAGTTACTTAGTGATTTCACATCTATTATCTCATTGATTTTCCGCAAGGCCATCCTGGGAGGTAGGACACTATTATCATTCTCATTTTTCAGATAAAGAACCAAGGTTCATAAAGGCTGCCTAAGACCACACAGATATACAGGAAACAGTTGAGAATTAAATTCAGATCTCAGGACTCTAACTCCACCTCTGCACAGCTAAGATTAAGATGAAAGGCAATTTTACAAATGGCTTGAGCACTTACACCGGGTTAAATACAGGCTCCGGGAGACATGGGTTAGTCAGATTCAGTAGAGGCTTTCTAAGAGTTCATTGTTTAGGAGGATGGAGGCATGAAACCTGACAACCCATGCACTATCAGTGTGTGAGTTACCCGTAACTCACAGAGGGAGCGAATGTGACAAGGGGATCAGAGCATCATTCATAACAGACATAGAAAGGAGAGGCTGCTTGAGACCAGGAGTTGCAGACCAGCTTGGGCAACATATAATAAGACCCTGTCTCTACAAAAAAATAGAAATGTTAACCAGGAGTGGAGATACATGCCTATGGTCACAGCTGTTCAGGAGGCTGAGGCAGGAGGATCACTTGAGCCCAGGAGTTCGAGGCCGCAGTGAGCTATGATTGTGCTACTGCACTCCACCTTGCGTGACAGAGTGAGATCTTATTTCAAAAAAAATTGTATAGTAATAAAGGCAAATTTTTATTGAGTGTTTGCAATGAGCTAGGCACATGCACACACATTGACTAGCCTTAACAATCCTGCCAGGTAGATATGACCCTCTCGTTTTCATATCAGGCTGAAACAGGTTCAAAAAAAAAAAAAAAATAGCTCAAGATCATGGTGGTTAAATCAGCCACATGGGAATTTGATGTAGTCCTCTCTATGTAACCAGCTATATATTCTTCTGTGATGACAGCCAGGCTGTAGGAATAGCATGAGTAAGACAAGAAGGAGGCTTCATGCAGAAGCCACCAGAGGAAGTACGGAAGAGGTTGGGATAAACCTCTTTCTCTCTCAGCAAGCTGACTAGGGACACAGACACCTGGCATTTGCCAATGGATGAGAAAACATCTCCCCTTTCTGGAGTCCAGAAAGCCCCCCTGATTTCCACGCCTGCCATGTGATACCTGTACTCTTGTACTCTAGCATCCAGAACAAGCCTGGGCTTGGGAATCAGTCTTGGGTTTGAATCCTGACTGCACCTTGCATTGCCCACGAGACCTTGAGCCTGTGTCTTGCTAAGACACAGTTTCCCCATCTGTAAAATCTAGTTCGTATATCACCTGATAGGATTGGATGAGGATCAAATGAGTGAATACTATAAAGTAAGCCTTGGCACAGAGTAAGTCCACAATCAATGGCAAATAGCAGGGTTATGTTTTGTCATTGTCTCTTAACAAGCAGAGTTGTATGGGGTTTTCAGCCTTCCACACCAGCCCCTACCTCCCTAAGCCTGCATTTCCTGGTATGTACAGAGCATCTTGACTTCCTTGTCGCATCCCAGCCCTGTGAGGAAAGCTTTGTGAATGTCGTAGTGATTACTGTGATCCATTTTACAGATGGAAAAATTGAGGCTTGTGGCTAGGAAATGATTGAGTGTAGGTCCTGAATTTAGGAGCTTACAGAAACCAATTTTATACCATGTGAGTTCTCCAATAATGTTTGGATGACCTGGGAACACGAGAAATGACAAACAGGCGGGATGTGAGTGCCAACCAATGAAGCAGCTAGACTGCTCACTTTCTTCCATGAAGTCTTCTCCTTTCTTTGCCTGGGAAGAATAATCCCTTACGTTCATCTTTTTGAGAACTATGAGAGCTTGGGATAATTCTAGCTGATTTTGTTCTCTGTTCTGTCAGTCTTTGGAGTTTGCCGAGCCAGGTGTCGGATTCACGGGGACTGACTATCTGCACATTAATGGTGAAGGCATCTTTCCCACGTATTTCATTTGGAAACAAAGCAGGACCCAGCTTGGAAGGCACCAAGTTCAGTAGTCAAGCTCACAAGCACAGCAGCCAGACTACCTGGATTCAGATCTCACCTCTACATACCTCAGCCTCTGCAAGCCTTGGTATCCTCATCTATAAAGTAAGCGCAGGGAAATTATGAAGATTAGATAAAATAATCAATGTAAGTGCCTGACATATAGTAAGTGCTCATTGGCTATAATGATTACGAATTAATTGCTTACAAATAAAATCGTAACCAGTTCCACTTTGTGACCCACTTCGTTGTGACCAGCTTTTCTCAAGTGTTTACTGTGCGTAAGGACCGTGTTAGGCATTGGGTACACATTTGACATACATCTGGTAAACATTTATCGGCCCTTCCCATGTACCAGCAGAATCTGTACGTGGACTTGGGGGATGCAGGATACAAGAGGCAGAAGTGGGACTTTTTTTTTCCTTTCTTTTTTTTTTTTTTTCAGAGTCTTTCTGTGTCACCCTAAGTAGAGTGCAGTGGTGTCATCATAGCTCACTGCAACCTCCAACTCCTGGGCTCAAGTGAGCCTCCTGTCTCAGCCTCCCAAGGAGCTGGGACTACAGGCATGTGCCACCATGTCCGGCTAACTTTTCTATTTTCAGTAGAGACGTGGTCTCCCTCTTGCTCAAGCTGGTCTCGAACTCCTGAGCTCAAGCAATCCTCCTGCCTCGGCCTCCCGGAGTGCTAGGATTACAGGAGAGAAGTGGGGCTTGACATTAAGATATTCTGGTGCAGGCCTGGGTTTGATGCCAGACTGAAACCCATTCTTGGCTCTGTGATGCTGGGCACATTGCTTAACCTCACTGTGCCTCAATTTCCCCAATCTATACAATGGAGATAATAACTGCAGGTCTTTTGTGGGGCTTTTGTGAGAATCCTCTGCACAAATCTATAACATATAGAACACTTATCAGAAGGCTCAGAACAAAATGAGCATCCAATAAATGCTGTTTTCATTACTTAGACACAGTCCCCACTATCTTCTAGCAAATTATGTCACTCAGGTCCTCTGTCCTCCTCTTACCATCCTTTTACCCACCTCTCAAAGCAGTCCTGTTCCCTGCCCTGCTTCCTGTAGTCACAACCACCACCGAAGGGCTGCTTCTCAGGAGCTACAGGAGCCAGAAGATTATGCAAATATGCAAATCCGGTAGAGCAGTGTTTACCCGGGTTGTGTGCTGCTGTCTGTGCTTAACATCTGGGCCTCTCCGCCTTCCCAGACAAGGCGACTCCTTCAGTGTCATCACAACCTCTAGTGGACAACAGCGAACACCGCGGCTCGTCGTCCTTTGTTCCAGCTCTCATCTGCGGAGCCGGTGAAGTCCAGGGGAGAGAGCCAGGAGGACAGGCGGGTCCGACAATCTTTTCCGAGTGTGAGCATGTGCACCTGCCTACTTCCTTCTCCCACTCGCCTCTCTGTTTCCTCTCTCCAATTCCGCGGGGGTGTGATGTGTGCCGAGAGCGAAGGCTTCTTCAGGATTTTCCTTACCCTACCAGAGAAATCTCTGGCTGCTGGTACCTGTCACGTCCCTTCAGGGCCAGCTCAGATGCTACCTGCTCCAGGAAGCCTTCACTGGCCATCCCTGGTGAGAATTAAACGCGCCCATCTGTGGGGTCCCATGGCTCTCTGGTGTCCCCCTACCGAAGTGCTTACCACACAGCACGGGAGCTTGCGGTTTACCTGCAGATCTCTTTTGTTAGGTCGCCATCACCGGAGCATGGACCTCATCACATTAGAGGACTCTGTGTCTCCAGCACCCAGCACGGGGTCTGCCCCAAGCATAGTGTTACGGATCGAATGTCTGTATCCCCCCGAATTCATAAAATGAAGCCCTAATTCCACAATGTAATGGCATTTGGAGGTGGAGCCTTTGGGAAGTAATTAGGTTTAGATAAAGTCATGAAGGTGGAGCACCCATCATGGGATTAGTGCCCTTATAAGGTGAGGAGACTAGAGCTCTCTGTCCCTCTTGGCCACATGAGGATGCAGCAAGGAAGTGGCCATACGCAAACTGGGAAGAGAGCCCTCACCAGACACAGAATCTGTGGGCCCCTCCGTCTTGGACTTTCTAGTCTCCAAAAACATAAGAAATAAATTCCTGTTGTTTAAGCCACCCAATCTAAGGTATTTCTGTAATGGCAGCCTGGCTAGGATGCATAAGAAGTGCTCCGTAAATGAAAATGAATGAATGAATGAGCACATGTCTTTTTCCAGAAGACTTTCTTTTTATGTCTTATCTCCAATCATTAACCTGCTGTCCTATATCCCCTGAGTCTCCAGTACCATGAACTCTGATTCCTGCCGGCAATACTGAGGTTCAAAAAGACACAACATGAGAGTTTGGAAAAGAAGAGTGTCTGCACCAGGGAATGTAAAACTCTTGCCTGCCCAAGGCAGCACACAGGTAACTGCTGCTACTCACTACCATCTTCCACGCCTTCTACTTGAGCCAAAATTATCCTAATATTTATGCCAACATCTGCTTCACACCAACTTCAGGGATTTATTTTCTTGACGCCTACAATAATAAGAGCAGTTTGGTCCTTGGAAAACAAGGAAGGAAAAGAAGTAAACATTACATTAATTGAGCACCTACTACGGGCCAGGTGCTTTTCCATGTGTTATGTAATCCTTGCAAACATACTTCCAGGCTGGTACCGTCAGTCACCCTCCCCCTGCCCCCATCTCCCAGATGGAGAAATAAAGGCTCAGAGAAGACAGTCTTGCTGAAGGTCACACATTTATAAACAATGGAGCTGGGCTCTGGACCCGGGTCACTCTAATTCCAAAGCTGTACTTCTTTTCCTAGACCTTATAAATCTAAAGGCCAGTCAAACTCCCCAGAACAGTTTTGTTACAGCCTCTTGGATGTTTTGCAGTTTGGATCCATGAAGGAAACCACAAACTGATATAAAAAAGGGCAGTTGGATTCTATTTCAATGATGCCTTCCTTGGAGCATTCTCCTGGCCTCTTTTTACCTTTTTTCCCTCTTGTTCACCGCATGTGTTAAGAGTCACCAGTGGTTTCTCTCTGAGAAACAGGAAGCAAGTCTAGTAAGCAGGAAGGAGAGTAGAGATGATGGCCAGGCCACCTCCTGGCTGAGTAGAGCTCCATCCTACTGACCCTGGGCCTCGCATGCACTTGGTGGATTCTGCAGGTCAGAATCCACCTCTCTTCTGCCCCTAGTCACCAACTATAGCTTCGAGCGCCCCTAGTGGAGGTCTGCACCATGGGCGTGTTGCAGAAATTGTCTGGATAAAATAGGAGGGCCAGTAAATTGAGCCCATTTGAACAGCTTAGAGGAAGGCACTTGTGAGCAAAAATCAGAAAACGAGCCACTCTGATCATAAAGCAGCTCTTTACCTTGGAAAGGAATGGACATGAATGGAACTTTATTTTCTTAATGCCAAACTGAGCCACATGAACACAAGAAGAATGCTTCAAACTTAGGTAAGGTGGTCCCTGGCAGGGGCAGCCAAAACTCCATGGAAAAGAATGCCAATCCATAATGAAAATAGTCTCTAAGTGAATCTAACAGCGGTGCACATTAGAGACAGGGGGAAGCTGCAAATCTGGGTCTCATTGAGCAATATTGAATTTGCTTTATTAATTCAAGAGAAAAAGAAAAGAAATTACACTCAGGCTCTGCAATCTTGGCACGTCGTTACAATTATTCCCCACGTGCATATCTTAGACAATAAGGAGCCTCTTCAGAAACAAGTTATACTTTATACTTATTCATGCCTTACAGCAAAATGGCCCAGAGAATCACATGACCTGCATAAGAATGTAGCAACAAGTCCCTCTGAAGTATTCACAAATCCCCTCACTCCACGGCAAACAGAAGCACTAGTTTGCAACACTGAATTGGGTGAACGGGTCTCCCTCTGACATTAGAGGATGTCTGGATCCATGTTAAAAAGGGAGTTTATTGTGGACAGCCGATTGTTTCCAAATGCGCCATCAGACTTGGCAATGCTCATTGGCCACCCTCGCTCCCTTCTCATGACTCAGAGACTTGGAGTCAGAACCATATGGTTATTAATGAGCCTTCTGAAGTAGTACATCAGTTGACTTTAATTTGGTGGTGACCTGAAGTTAATTAAAAATATATGCTGGCTGGCCATAGTGTCGGGCAATTGGAAAAATAATATGAAGTGTCTTAAAAATTAAAACACGCACACACTTCCGCCACCACGATGTGTTTGAAGCCAGTTACGAAAACAGTTAGATAAAGAATCCTCGTCTTGGATGACAATAATACTGCCATTAAGAGGTTTTTCCTGGAGAGTGGTGTATTGGAGAGTGTGAGACCGTTTTAGAAAAGCCAGTAAGCTGTTGGGTAGCTTTGGGTCCTTTCTGGGGGTTTGCCACAACATAGATTCAAAAGGTGTGTGTGTGTGTGTGTGTGTGTGTGTGTGTATGTGTGTGTGTGTGTGTGTGTGTGTGTGTTTGGGGGGCTGATCTGGACTCACTTCAAGGCCACTAGGCCAGTGATGGAAAGAGACAGCTAATTAAGAAAGGCCATGCTGTGGTGGAAATGGTTTATTTAAACCAGATATCTTCCCCCATCTTTCCCAGAGAAATTGCCCAAACCTGGTGTAAATTGTGAATATGATTGCCTCCTAAAAGGGGGGTTCTTTAATGATATGCTTTGTTAAACAAAAGGTGGTGAATTATTTCCTTTGCTAAGCACTCCCGGGCTCCACATTTAGAGAGAAGGGGATGGGGTATAAAATGCCAGATTTATGCTGAGGAGGGCACTCCAGGCCACGCGGAAGAGTGGAAGGGAAAGCGACCCAGACCTAGGGCAAATGGCGCTAAGAGCTGTCCGAGGCCTTTGGTGCTGAAAGCAGGTGTGCGCACCAGGAGGCTCAGAACTCCCTGGGGAGGGACACCGCCTGTCCCCCAACTCCCGGTCAAGACAGTACAAACGACGGAGGCGGGGCTCCAGATGGGCAGACTGCGCACCCTCAAGCTGTCTTCAGCCTGGGCAGACCCTGCAGCTGCCTGCTTTTTCGCACGTGAAGAGTGCGTTTCTGTGGACCGGGGACCGGAGTTGGACCTTGCGAATAGGCAAGAAGGCAAGGTCAGGTGGTCTACCGTCGTTCCACTCGTTCCCCTCGACTCTTAGATCTCCTAGTGGCCTGAAGAGACCCCTGAAAGCTCTTAGGGTTAGCTTTGGGTGAGTTACGCGTCGCACTCCTCTCTATCCGCGCCCCCCACCCTCACCTCGCCACAACTTTTCCTGGGGGACTTCAGCGGGGTGGCGAGTACGGCTCCAGGTCTGGGAGGGAAGAGCTGCCATGCTCGGCTGAACTTGGCCCCCCTTCCCGTCCAGCAAACACGTGGTGGGTAAAACTAGCACCCTCCCCCTCTTTCCTAACAGCGATCAGAGACGCCAGGCTGTCGGGGCAGACAGCATAGCAGAGTGCGCTCAGGTTCCCGACTGCTACCTGACATCTCTTCTCCCGCCCCCGCCAAGTTCTGAGAGCCCTGAGCTCCCTCCACCGGTCTCCCCGGAAAGCCACACCCAAGACCTGTTCCCTGATGCTTGGTTGGGATCGATGAATCAAAAGACCTGGCCCCTGGGGTAGCTCGAACCAAAGGAGACAAGGGGTTCTGGGGTGCGAGGGCGCGGCACCAGGACGCCGCCACCCCCAGACGCACTGTTTGAGTCTAGTCCTCAGTTGCGGGGCGGGTCAGCTGTCCCCCATCCCGTCCTCTCCCCAAAGGGGAGAGAATTATCTGGCACCCAGCCCCGGGTGCGGTTGCAGCGAGAGCTCCGGGAATCTGGGGTTTGGAAGCAGCCCCACTCCAAGGAGATCCTCCGCGCTTACAAAGGGGAGCAGACCCTCAGCCGGGGAAGAGCGAAAGGGGCCCCCCAGCAGCCGAAGCAGGGAAGCGCCTGAGTCCTTCAGACACATCCCCGCCTCCACCCTCCCATCGGCTCGGGCCAAGGGGACGGTTCCCAGCCCCGAATTTGGGCAGCCGCCTCCGCTCCCCATCCCGGTGCGTGGTGCGTGAGTCTCCCGGGTCGGCCGCGACCCCCAGCCGCCCCGCTCTCCTGGCAACTTTGCCCCCTCCCCGCCCCGCCCCTCCGGGCGCTTACCTCGCGCCAGAGCGGCCGCCGGGCTTCCCAAGAGCAGAGCGAGGAGCAGCGAGATCCCGCCGGGTCCCGCGGCGGGCGGCCGGGCCGCGGGCATCGTGGCTGCGGGGGGCGCGGAGCCGCGGGCTGCGGGGCGCGCGGAACGCAAGGGAGCAGGGGACGCAGGGAGGCAGCGAGCGAGGAAGAGGAGGCGGGAGCGAGCGAGGGGGCCGCGGGCCAGGGCAGCCGCCGGAGCCCCCAGGGCGGACGCGCGCTCAGCCCCGGTCGCTCTGGCCGAGCTGCGCCGGGCGCGGGCGGGCGGGCGAGTGAGGAGGAGCCGGCGAGCGAGCTAGCGAGCGTGGAGCGAGCGGGGGGAGGGAGGGGGCTGGGGCCGAGTCGGTGCCGAGCGAGTGCGGGGAGGGAGGGAGGGGGCGCGCGGGCGGGCGGCGAGGGAGAGGGGCCGCGGCGGCGCCCGGGGTGCAAACCCTTTCCCCGCCCCCCCCCCCGCCTCCTCTGGCCGCCGGCCCGTCTGCCCTGCAAAGTTTAACGCCAATTCCCCGTGCGTCCTGCGGGCCGAGCGTCCCCCTCCGCGATGCTCATGGCAGCGCTGCCTGGCCGGGCGAGGCAGGAGAGCGCCCTGACCATTTTCCAGACGGTGACATGGAGGCCTCAAAACCCAGGCTGCGAGCAGCCGGGGGCTCTCCACTGCCCAGCCTTCCGCTCACATCCCAGTTCCAGTTCCCTCCGGGCCCCGCTGGGCCCCAGACAGCCCTCCAGCGCCTGGTGTTTCCAAAGTGAGTCCCCAACCTAGAAAGTCTCTTAACTCTGCGGATCTGATGAGAGCTGTCACTCTCGCTAGGATGATACGCACAGCCTCGAAATTGTGCATCTCATACCACGGGGTCTCCGGACCCCTGTGAAGCCCAACCAGGGCTCTAAATTAGGACTCATCCCTGTCCTGACCCCAGCGCCATCTCCCACATCCCCACTGTCAACAGGGCACTGGAGCTGCAAGGCCTCCTGGTGCGTCTGCGCCTCGCCCTTGCTGTGTCCCTCCGTCCCTGAGCTGGACTCCAAGGCCCACTCTCTGCTACACTTGTGCCCAGCCCCATTCTCAAGCAGCTTGTCTTTTCTCCACAAATAGAGGTGGTGGGGAAACAGTCTATGGGCGAGGCAGGCAGATACTTGTGGACAGACATAGGCCGAGGACCAGGTGGGGCCCAGCTTGTACACACTCCTCGAGACTGACTACCTTGCACTGCGAGCCTTGGCAGACTCAGTCGGCTTTGCAGCCGCTCACCCCAGTTTAGAAGCGCTCTCCCCCCGCTCCACCCTACCTTGCCACACTATCTACACACTGCAGCCTGAGCAGGCAGAGCAAGCAGATGGAGAGAAGGTTGCAGGCAGCAACGGGGAGGAATATGTCTTTAGCAGAGCGGTGGAGCCGGGAGTCCCTAGGAAGAATGGGCGGGGGAGGTGAGTACTGGGTGGGGGAGGACAGCAAGGGAGAGGGAGCACTCTGGCCCAGGGTTTCAGAAGACCCTCCCCATGCATTCATTCATGCAATGTTCTTTTATAGGCCACTTACTATAGTCCCAGATCTGCGTCTGGCTTTGGGGGACAGAGAGCCCCTGATGAAATCCTCACCTTGGCTGCAGGAAGTTTGCATTCCTGGCAATAAAGCCAGTTGGTTTGCATGAAGAGGGAGGCTGAGGCACGGGGTAGGGAAGGGCTGATTCCTCCGTGGGGAAGTTGATGCACACCATTGCCTTGCTGCACGAGGCTGGCAGCTCTCTAAGTACTGACCTTGCCTGTGTGTTCACGGCGGCGCGCTCAGGGTCTGCACAGCACGAGGCATGCAGCGGGCGCTCAGTAATACCTGTTGAATGGAAACATAACGAAGCAAGGAGCATGGAGGAGAAGGGGAAGGGGAGGGCATGAGTGAGAGAAAAAGATGGAGAGATCAGTCAGCTCCACACTTGGGGGCAAGAGGACTCACGTGCTTGAGCACCTACTGTTTGCCAGGTGCAGCACCATTTCTCATTTCAATTTCATAATGATCCTGACAGTGAGGTGTGGTTATCACCATGTGGCAGACAAGCATCTGATTTCTAGGGAGGGTCCCAACCTAGCTGAGGTCACTCAGCCGGATTTGGCAGATTTAAGACCAGGTCTGAGTCCAGAGTCAGAACCCATTTCCCCCTCACGTGCTACTTCCCAGGAATTTGGTGGCTGCCTCTGTGCTATGATTTGGTGGCTATCTCCTGGAGCTTCGACCCCTCCTGGTTATTAGTAGGTCACAATGACTAAATAGTCCAGCGTTAGGATTACTCCTCTTCATAAGTGCAAAAACTTCTGGGAGATCATTGCTTGCATGCAGGTGTCTTATGTGGAAAAAGTGACACCATAAACCATTAACCCATTGAACACATGGGCAGAGATTACTCATTCCGTTTGTTGGTTGAAACACGGCACAAGGAAAAGTCCTAAGACAGTGGGACACAGACCTGGTAATCAGAAATTGTGATGTTGGAAATGTAAGGGGATTATCCAGAAGCAATATCAGGCCTCCCCCCCCTTTTTCTTTCTTTCTTTCTTTCTTTCTTTCTTTCTTTCTTTCTTTCTTTCTTTCTTTCTTTCTTTCTTTCTTTCT